>VNJR01012316.1:0-27471 GCA_008042585.1 Drosophila punjabiensis | reverse complement strand
AATGTGTCGTACAAAATAAGCAGCGCTGGTCTTTTTATTTTGTTTCTAATAATATTCGTCCTGTTAGCAGTAAAATCTGAAATTGATTTCACTTTGTGTATTGGAACGTCGCACTGTGCTGCTCTTGGTTCTGCAGCTACCTCCGGAGCTTCTACATAATAATAATGTAACTGCAGATTAACGGCGCTACTTTGACCCTCTGTTCTTGCGACCTGAATAAATGCTTATACTTAGGTGGCGTTCATTGTGTGTATATTTATATCTGCCTGTTCCTGTGCTTGCTGATATATATGAGGCCCTTCAAATTCGCCTACTTACATGTTATTATATTTTGGGTTCTGTGTGTTGGGTGCCAATTGTGTTTTAATAATTATAGTCCGTAGGAGAGGGGGTGATGACGTCTTTGGCCGTCGCAATATATTTTTCAGGTATATAGGGAAAACCTCCTCCGTTAATACCTGCCCTTAAGGCGGTGTAAGGCGGGTAACCAATTCAATTCAAAGAGTACAGCGTAGGCTGGAGTGAAATTTTTGAGGTATGTGCTTTTTATTGAAATGAATATCAAACTGAACTTACTTATCTTATCAAAAGCTAAACGCTGCCGGAAAGCCGACCGCTCGCAGGCAATGTGCTGGCAGAAACTGCATATCTCCCCATACCAAGAAAACCAATTAAATGCTGAATTTGCATATAAAAACACTAGGGTGATACAATAATTACCCAGCATTATATATACTTAACTTATACTCTAAAAACATTAGAACAATCTTATTATTCCTAAGTAACAATTAACTGAATTTAATGTCGACTATTTCTAAAATAATAAACTTATTACCAACTAAAATGATTAACACTAAAGGTGCGAATAAGAAACAGACAGCGAGCGAGCAGGGACCAAAAACTAGTGCTTTATCTTTAAGACCAATGACCACGCCCTCACCGCTTAACATAGATTCCAGTACCAGTTCATTGCGTCGCATCATAACAATGTGGCAATTAATTCAACGGAATTATTCGCGCTTATGGGAATTCCGGATGTTATCCGCTTTTTACCCCCTGATTCGGGCGATCTCTTTACTCTTAACGAATTCATTAACAACGTCAAGGAGAAAATATTAATGATTCGGGGTACAGACCAAACCCCGTATGGCCAGATGTTCTTCAGAGCAATCAGACAGAAAATAGAAGGAAAGGCAAGCGAGGTAGTTATTGCCTTGGGAGCGCATTAAATTTGGGATGACATTAAAGACGCTTTGGTAAGTCATTGTAGCGACGGGAGGTGAAGCAACACTGATGACCGAAGTATTCGATTAAAAAGAAACACACTTACCCGTTCAAAGACTGTTTGACCAGATCACCAAACTTAAGTAGAGGAGCCTCTATTTTGCGGGAAACTCTACTTATAGGTCTCAAGATAGGCAGGAGTACCGCCAAAATAACCAATTACATGCAAATTCAAGCCAATAACAGCATCAAATTTATAACCAATATCACTTTAGAAGCTACATATAACCAATATCAAAATAGGGACAACAACAGGCAGTATCAAAATAAGAATTACAACCAATAAAAAAATTTTAAAAGACCTGGCTATAATCGAACAAGCAATGACTACAACAATCTAGATACTAGATACCAGGCGATGACGTACCAAACGCTTCTTGAGTAAATTCCAATTAGACGCAAACCTACCATATATACAATTATCTTTTCAGGGGTTCTCGTTTGGAAACAGACATCGGGGAGACCATTCACAGAGAACGGAGAAAAAAGGAAGGTTTCGACGCGTTTTATCATGCTTAGTCTGTATAAAAGATTCATTAAAATTGCTATTGAGTGAGCTGGAAGTGGTAAAAATGTAAAGAAGAAGAATAATATAAGGCTAAACATCCGATATGAGCTCATGGATCTTTAAATCCGTGCTCTAGAGAATAAGAATGATTTGTCAGCACAGGAACATTTTCTTGAGGATTTCACGTTGCACGGATGTTTAATACATTACCTAGATCGATGCGATACACTCTTGCCCGCAATTATACGACACCCCAAAAATTCCAGTTTCGACCCTCGTAGGAAAATGCGAATGCATAATACAAAAAAATAAAGTATGCAAAATTAAAGCCTAATAAGTTCTGCTCAAAATCTGACTTTTCTATCTTTGATTTGAGTTTGTACCGGTAAAAAGAGCTAAGAAGCCTGATTTTTGGCATGCCTACAACTGTATCAAAACTATACGACACCTTTCAATTTTGTCTCTTTAGTAAATATTTCATTCTTATAATGTTAAATAATAATATTTTTTTAATAAATAGAGCCACTTTAAACTCTTCCTACCTCAAAAAGTCTTTTAGGCATTGAATTAGCTACATTTTAAAATCAATTTTCGACTAAAAGTCAAAAATTCACTTTTAAGGCTTTTGGGATTCTCAAAATTGCTGTTAATGGCGTAAATTAACCTGGCTAATATAGCTCAAATGTTCTTATTTAAATTTAGGTCAGGCACACCTTTCTGGTGATAATTTATAAAGCGCTGGGTCATTCTGCTATTGTAAATTAATTCATTATATCGCATAAATAAAGATATCCATTCATATTCTGTTTCAAAAACGAAAGAAGACGATCATGCAATACTTTTTTTCTTCACTGTTCATCGTGCAGCTTGTGAAGCACAGATTATGGATTATAGACGCATAAGAGGCTCCCCAAAACATTGCGTATCCGCCTCCGAAGTGCCGAAAAACCGTCTGAGCCGTCAGGATTAATTTTTTTTACAATAAAAAAAATTATCATAATGAAAATGGTTACAAAAAATGTGTATTATCAAAATAAAGTAAGAAATTGATTTTCAAGCCCAATTTTTCCACCAAGTTTTTGTCTAGAAATTGAAGTCATGCTGTTTTTTGGCGCGGTTTTAAGAACGCAGACTTCATTAAGGGTACTCTGACAATGTACTCCGAAGATTGCATCGTCCGTCAAACAGTCATTCGAGCCACAGGCTAACTGTAACTTGCGGCAAGTGTGGACAACGAAGCAAACAAATTGCTAATTATAAATATTATGTGACATTTATCGTGATCAAACAACTTGGACATCTTTTAAAGCTATAATACACATCATACAAACACAAATTGTTAAAAAATTTAGTGATAATACAAAGTTTTTGACAAATTTCCGCGATATATCGATTAATTCAAGCCAGTATCATTTTAGACTTTTTTTCTTCCATTTCCCTTATTGGAAAACAAACGACCATGACGCATTTTATTATAATTGTGGGCAGGAGTGTACAGTAGGAAGATGCTGAGGAGTTCTCAGAAGGGGAAGCAAGTCAAGAAGTTGGGTCGGTACTATTCATTTGCTGGAAGACCTACAGACCTGTGCAACAGTAGGTAGCAGTGAAACAACATTTAATTCAAGGAGTACAAAAAAAGTGGAAGGCTTCTGGAAAGCCATTTTAGCTGTTAATGCTATTAAAAGTTTAGGGTTTTTGTATTCTCCTTATGTCGAAATAAGATTTCTGGATAGAGTAAGTTTGTTAAGCTTAAAATGCAAGTTAATGGCATTCTCTCGTGTCCTTCCCCTTGAAAAGAATTAATATAGTTAATAATTTGGCAGTTCGTTTGGACCCTTAACTTAACTTCATCGATCACTTTTAGTGCACGATAAATGAAGCTTGGATTTACAAAACGGTGGCCGAATAATTTCAATGACGCCTGCATAACTAAAATATTATGTATCTGGTAAGTTTTAGACTAGGATGAAGACCGAAGATTTCCGCCCTATTCCAATAGATTCATAATAATTAACTTACCTTTATTTAACCTAATATACCTTTATTTTTTGTTTATTATTTTCAATAATTAATTAAACAAATTATGGCTACCTGTTTTTGCTAATTGTCAGAACAGCTGCAAAATCCCTTCGCGGCAGGCCACTGTTTTTTACTTTTGCGACACTCTCGCTCACATTGGTTGTGCTGATCGCCAATCGCATACAAAACATTGCCGGAATGGACTGGACGTGCCCGAGATGCAGAGATGAGGGTTTTTATGATGCAAGCCCACCTGGAGTTTCAGTCTTTGGCGGCCGGCCTCAAGGATTTATCTAGTCATTTCAAAAAGACGGAATCCCATGTTAAAATGCTGAAACTGCTAAGGGACTAATATTTGTCACACATTCGATGCTAATCAGTCATCTTCCACTGGAAGTTATTCTAAAAGCTTCAACTTCATTACGGCCTTGTCCTGTAGCTGAGCCAGCAACTTATTGCTGCTTCTGCAATAATGCCTGTCAAGAACGCCTTTGTATCTTCTATCGATTGGACCATTTTTTTCTCTACTGACGATCCCTTAAACATGAATGAGCCTATCTTGCACACTTTACTGTTTTTGACATGTACGTTCCTTTGTTTCTGTCTCCTGAAGTTTTGCAACACCCTCGTCTTAAAAAAATCTGAAGTCAACACTTTTTAAAAAATTTAATAAAACCGGTCACCTCGCTCTTATTTCTTTACTTACAAAAATTACCCAAATCGGTGTAGAAACGAGTTTTAGGCTAATCCGAAGCCATTTTATGCGTTTGTTATTTCTAAACGAAAATCTTACTTTTTTCCACCCTGTCTTCATCTCAATACTAAATCCGCTTCGAGACTGACATCGCGAGTTTATTTGCAAAATTCATCTATTAGTTTCGATACAACCTCATAGTATCTATATACTATTCAGCACTCCCTTGCATTTGCATTCTTATGTCCACTATCAGTGAATATGATGATTTTCAAAATCTTAAAACCAGCTTTCTTAATTCATGTTCTGATCTTGTGCCTAGCTATGTTTTGAGATATTGTACTAGTGTGCTATGTAGACCACTCTGTGTAATGTTTCAGTTATTCCTTTAGCTTTAATTTTTCCTGAATGCTGGAAGGCATTTTTCATATTTTCCCTTCATAAAAAGGGTTGTAAAGCTTAGCGCGATTCCACAAACTTCATCGAGTTTTATGCTGTCATGAAAAACGCGTTTAAAAACAACACCCAGACAGACGTTATCATAACCGATTTCCGCAACGCTTCTAATTCGGTGAGCCACCAGCTACTGTTGAAAAGACTTTTACTTTTGGGTTTCCCTGTGTTGATAACTTATCGGATTGCAACATATTTAAAAACCTGAAATCAGAGAGTTTATTTCAGCGGTTCATTCTTAAGCTGTGTTCAGGTAACTTCAGGTGTTCCTCAAGAGATCGACGTTGGGCCACTCTAGCTTGCCATTATTATTAACGACTTGCGTAAATTCGTTTTACACCATGTAGTGATATATGCAGATGATGTTAAACTATGTTTGCCACTGATGAACTCTGATTCTCTTATGCATATAGAAACTGATTTGACCAACATGCAGTCCTGGAGCATCAACATTTTGTGGTTTATCAACAACTAAATGTAAATTTGTGTCGTTTTATCGGAAAAATTGTTTTCTCGCTAATTATTTTATAAGGGACGAGCGATCTGGAACGCATCCATTCAGAATAAGATCTCAGTTTTGCTTGCCAACAAGTTGGTGAAGCTAAAGGTGTTATTGCTTTTGTTAACCGATGGTCCAAGAAGTTTGATGATCCCTAAACTACTATATATTTCTGTTGTTCGTCTTAATCTTTGTTCGAAATATATAAATATATAGCAACGCCGTATGTCACTGATTCCGATTGTTCGAAGTATCGCGTTTCTTAATTTGTATTCTTAAACTCTAAAATAAAGCACCCACATTTCCAATAGGTTATGGGGCCAGAGTGTCTTTACTGTGCGAAAAGAATGCAAACAGTTTTTGGTGGTCGTGTTTGTTAATCGCGGTAAAAAGTGAACTAATTCCTGCGTGGAAAGTTCTGGACTTAAGGCCGAACGAACGGCTTCGCGTTAAAACACGATGGTTGCGGTTGTGTTATTGCAATAGTTGCAATAGGTAAAAAGTGATATTGTCCCTGTGTGGAAAGTTCTGGACTTAAGGCAGAGTTAGAGGAATCCGAGTATAAATTCCATAGAAAGACTTGACAATGAATATTACAGCGCGTGGGCTGTACAAATGAAAAGCGTTTTTATATAAGCAGATTTGTGGGCAGTGGTTTGCCGTCGTAAAAAACGAAAATGACAGTGAAAAAGTTAAGGCTGCATTTGATATAAAAGATGAGAAAGCTCTTGTGAGCATTATGTTGCACATAAAACCGTCTCAAATAAATCATGTGAAACGTGTTAGTGCAGCAGAAGCTTGGGATAAGCTACTAAGAATTCATAGACCAAAAGGGCCGGCGCGGCGTGTGTTTCTACTTTTTTTTCTTTTTTATTAGTTTATTTATTGTCGCCGGAATCGTTCAGTGACATTTGAACTTAACCTGGCGTTTAGTAGGTGGGGTGAATATGGTACATATGGGGATGGGCCTGTTTCTACCACGAAAATTGCTTCGCATGAAAATGGCAGAAGAAGACAATATTGGATCGCATATAAATAAGTTTTCTGATATCCTGGAAAACCTGAACGAAGTCGGGGTGACGCTATCCGAAGAAGTTACAGTTATTTTGTTGCTAAGTGGCCTAAGTATTGGCTCTGAATATGTTGTTGTTGCTGTCGAGACGCGCGACAGATTGCCGTCGTTGCATGTGCTAAAAATCAAATTGCTGGAAGAAGGAGAAAGACGAAAGAACGACGAAACGGTCCGTGAGAAAGAGACAAAAAAATTCGCGTCGCGAAGTGAAAAAATTGCGATAAAAACTGAATGGAAGAACAAAGAGAAAAACAAGAGATCGTATTGGGTATGCGGTCGTCAAGGAAATATTGCAGTGAATTGTCGTGAAAAAGGAAAAGACGAAAGGAAAGAAGGAGAAAAGAAGTTGAATAATCGAAATTATTCTGTTTTCTCTTATGGGTCAAGTGAATTCGGAGAGCGTCCAGAGAGTGTTTTGCCATAAAGGAACAGCGAGAAAAAATAATGTTGGCGGCAGTAAAAGCATCATGGCGGAAGTTTGTGGAAATGTACGCATACAGTGGAAGAGAAGTACGATCGATCTCGTCGATGTACTTTATGTAAAAGACTTGCAGTGTAACTTTTTATCCGTATCGAGAGCAGTTGAAAACGGATTTCGTGGAAATAGTGCACAAATAATAAATATAAATGGAAATGTTGTGTTGAGTGCCGAATAGAAAAATGACTTGTTCTTAATAGCAACCAAGAAAAACTTATTTTTTGCGGCAGAAGCGAAAGACTCAGAAATAATTAAATGGCACCACAGGTTTGGACATTTAAACTTTGGAAGCCTGAATAAAATGATTGAAAGCAACATTGTGCGAGGACTAAAGGCGAATCAGTGTGACATGCGAGATCATGTGTGCGAAACGTGTGCTAAGTGTAAAATAATTGTAAAGCCATTTCCTAATGCTGCATATAATAGGGTGAATAATATTTTGCAGCATGTACACACAGACATTTGCGGACCGATGAGCAGGGCTTTAAACGGTGGATCTCGGTATTTCGTGACTTTTATAGACGATAAGTCCCGATATATGCGATATATGCATGTTGAAGTTTTCGAAAAGTTCACGGATTTCAAAGCCTTAGTGGAGAAAAAAAACCAGAAAAAAGCTTAAAATCCTGAGAAGCGATAATGGACGTGAATACTTAAGCGGAGTGTTTTCGCAGTTCCTGGTAAGCAATGGAATAAAGAGAGAGCTTACTGTACCGTAAAGAGCTAATAGGACACTGGTTGAGATGGCCCGGAGCATGTTGCAGTACGCTAGTATGGACGAACAATTTTGGGCGGAACCGTAGCTGCTGCAGCATACTTGTGGAACAGGTTGGAGTCATCATCACTGAGGAATATGACACCATTCAAAGCTTGGTTCGGACGGAAACCGAGTGTATCTCATCTCAAGGTATTCGGATTAAAAGCAATCGGTTTGGACAAAAAACATTTTCGTAAATTCCAACCAAAAGGAATTGAGTATATTTTTGTAGGGTACTCAGATACGGCTGCTGCTTACCGCTAGTATAATCCTAGTACAAGAAAACTTGCAGAGTCACGTGATGTAATATTTTTGGAGTACTTTCAGAAGCAAGAAGACGATGAATCGAATTTCGCTCCACAAATCCGGAGACCTAGAAAGGAGTACCAAACTGTCAATGTCATAACACGTGATGTTGAGGTTCCAGCAAGCGTAATCGATGCATTGGGCCCCAAATATGCAGAGGACTGGAAGAATTCTATGCAACAGGAAATTTAGAGTCTGCGAGAAAGAAAAACTTGGTAACTCGTCGATCTACCTGAGAGAGAGAAGGCCATTGAATGCAAGTGGGTCTACGCGGTCAAGCGAGAAAAAAATGGCAACGTGGAACGTCTGAAGTCGCGGCTTGTCGCAAAGGGCTGTGGACGAAAGTATGGCATCAACTACTCTGAGACGCTTTCACCGGTGGCCAGATATTTATCAATAAGGCTGATGATTGCTGTAGCGGTTGAACGTGGTATGTATATGCATCAGCTTGATGTTTCGTCTGCTTATCTCAACAGTGAACTCCATGACGTGGTGTATATGAGACAACCTAAAAGATTTATTGACGAAACCATCCAGGAAAGGTCCTTAAGCTGCACAAATCGCTTTACGGTCTAAAACAAAGTGGCCGGGAGTGGAACAATAACCTGGACGACGTCATCCTGAAGTTGGGGTTCACAGCATGTCCGAGCGAACCCTGCATCTACAAACGGGGTCAAGGCGACCGAATGAGTTTCATCATAGTTTACGTAGATGACACATCATAGTGGCGAGCGACTCATAAGCAGATCTGGGCGAGATCAAGTATCTTATATCGAAGAGTTACGATGTTTTAGATGGCGGTATTCTGAAACATTTCCTAGGAATGGAAATTGAGCGCGATGGCGAAGTTGGCAACACGCGCGCATCAAACGTATAGACATTAAGTATCATCATACATATAAGAGATATGTTTAAGGAAAATATTATAGATTTCAGATATGAATCAACGAAAAACATGATGGCAGATGTATTAACTAAGAATTTGAGTAAAGTTAAGCACGTGAAAGGTATTAATATGATTGGTTTGCTGTATATAATGTACATTAGTAATTCTGTAAAATGACAAACAGCGTTGAGAAGGAGTGTTAGAAGTATATAAATGTATGTATGTATGTATGCAACTGGACATCGTGTAGTATCGATAAGATCTAGGTTGATTCTGTTTTGTAATTCCGCAGCGAGTAGACGCGTTTCTTAATTTGTATTCTTAAACTCTAAAATAAAGCACGCCCTCCCTTAAGGACCGTCGGACCTGCCACGATGTGATGTTCATACACAAACTAGCAAATGGACATATTTATTTTATCTCCTTAATATACTACACTCTCGGTCCCTACAAGGCCGTCACGTTACTTTCGACCTATTGCTACTGAGACTTGCAAAACAAATTTCGAGATGAACGTTTTTATTTCATTTTTATGTTCGTTGTATAATAAATTTAATTTCTTATTTCATGTTAAAATATCATTAGGTTTTAACAAGAACAATGTATTAATACAGATATCCTTGCCTCTGCCCACCTGATGTGAGTCGGAGCACATCATTAAGAACACTCCCATTTTTAGTCAGAGGTATGGGAATAGCTTATTATGGAAGACATATGCTTATATTTTCTTAAAAAATAAATACAAATTAAATAACGTCATCCGCGGTGAACTGGGGAGTGCTTATTAGGCAAGCTCAACTTTCACGAAACGAGTAAAAACACTAGATCCTGTTTACCTTTAGTTTTGCGCCAAAGTATAAGTTATTTTGAATTGCAGAAACCCTTCGGAGTTGTATTTGCAAATTATATTGATTTGTACACAAAATTATCTAACCTAACAGTCTCCTAGACTTAAAATTTTAATCCTAACCCACTTAGTACGCATGCATGTTATACAACTCAAGATCACAACCGCCTTACCCAAGTCAAAAACAATTTCTTTATTAACAACTCATACTCTGCGTTTTCACAGAAATGCCATAAACAATTACTTTATAAAGATCTTCTAGCTGGTAACCTCATACTCAGCGTGCACAGAAATCTAATAAGGTTCCCCACTTCTGTAGGAGTTCATCATTAAGATTGAACTACGCCGCGGCCCCTCTACAATAACTAAACTGGGTCCACCTAAGTAAACACAAGCATCCCGTCAACACCCGGCTTTCTAAAATGCAGATTAATCTGTTTAAGATAATTTTATAATCAAACGAAGAAATTCTTTATCCAATTTTCCGACTCTCTTGAGTCCAGCTCTTTTATCAGATAATCGGCCTTTACCCAGCACTCTGTTCTTGGGATCTGACGTGATCAGTTCTAAGATTGAAATAAGTTAACAGTAAAATAAAAGTCGACATAAAGAAAAATTTGTAACTTATATATATAATTTCCACACAACCTATCAGGATGCACGCCGGTAGTTATTTTCCACGTATTCTTTTCTATATTTTCTATTGCGCCTATTAACACTTAACCAAAACAGGCACGTGTTAGGTGTCGCATGGGGCACTTGAGTGTACTAACCGTGCACAAGCGTTCATAAATTAGTAGTAGGGCTGTTGGAGACCAAGGTTGCTATCAATGTTATTGGTTGCAATTTGGCAAAGCAATTAAATGCAGTGGAATACAATTTCACAGAGCAAGCACTATAGCTCTTACGGTTATGGGAAAAGGTAACAGACTGTCTTAAGATTGAAGATGCCACTTATATACAAAGATTTAACTTAGGATGTTAAGTTTCATATAGCTCCTTCATCGAATTAGGATTTAAATTCGGGAATTCATTCTTGGTCTGCTTTTTAGTTGCTGCCATCAGCCATGCAATACTCTGAAATAGTATTGAATTTCATACTCTAACCGAAAGCCAAAAATGAAGTCTGAGTTATGACCAAATTTCATTTAAAGTATAAGGATTGGGAAAGACCAATTTATTTTCCCAGTGCAACTTTCCCGTGTCTGTGCTGTCGAGATATTCCAATATGCGGAAATCGACAGAATGTTGAAAATGGGAGTCAGGGAGAGCTTGGTAGTCGCCAGTTGCTCTCGTTCTAAAGCCAGGAAAGGTTTGACGGTGGTATATATTCCTTGGCATATTGTCGAGGCTATCGAAAGCAATGTATATATCCAACCAAAATGTGAAGGATGCATACGGTCCGATCCCTCTTGACCCTATGCCCCGCGATAAAAGGGCTTTTATCGTTCCGGCAAGGAATCTCTATCAGTATAAGTTGATAATGTTTGGATTAACATGAACACTGCAGACCATGACATGACTTATGGTTTGAGTTATGCAAGCAGATAAAGAATGAGGTGTTTGTTATCTTGAAATATCAAGCTTTGTGACATAAAAGGTTTGAGCCGATGGTTTTACTCTCTATATTTCTCTCTCCCTGTTATAGGGCACATTATGAAAGAAGAAGTTATACTTACCGACCCCAAAAAATTTTATAAAGCCGTCGGAATTCCCACTTTGGAGAAGTTTATCAGCCCTTCGCAGTTTCTTAGGGATGGTGTGGTGGTATAGCAAATTTTCCAGCTATTCTGCCTCTGCGGCTGGCACCCTGCTTTGGTCTAGGAAGAATTTTCAGTTGACCGCTGCTCCTGCGTTAGAACGCGCTGGACGCTAGGCAGACCCACCCCACGGCAGAGCCAAGTCCCGAGAGGGCTTGAGGCTGATCCCCGACAGCGTCCGAGGCAAGCCGAAGCCGACGCTGTTACGTAAGCGTTCCAAAGCTTCGAGGCAACCGAAGGCAACCATACATGCAAAGCTAAGGGATCGGCGGCAGAGGAGGCAGCGGAAGGCCCCTCTGTGCGCCAATCGAGACGTCCGATTTTTATAGCAAATCTGAACGGACGTGAAAACTAGAGCGAACAAGGCGACGGTTTCAGCTGTGAGGGACACATTGTCTTACATAGTTACCGGCTAGGCACCATAGACAACTTCGTGTGAAAGGTTGAGCTGACCACGGGCCATCGCAGCTAGCTGGAAGACTCGCAATGAGTAGATAGGGAAATAGTTATAAGAAAACATTTTTATAATAAAACTAAGCGGACGAAATGGAATTAACAAAGCGGCCGATCCCCCTCTGGTCGAAAGGCTCCTCTCCGGACATTGCAATGTCCCAATGCATTGGCAGATTGATAACCGACTGACAGACCGGTAGTACGACTATGAATCAAGTTTGCATCTCCCTGAACGACGCGTTGACACCCGTGTGACGGGGCCGATTCCTCAACAACAAACACAGTTACAAAAATAAAAAAAGCAATGTCTTTAAAACGTTTTAATCATACACAGCCGACACAAAATATCTAGAAGATTCAGAATCTCAAGATAAATAAATTGCAAAATTTCAATTCAAAAACAAGAAAGGAAGCTAACTTCGGCACGCCGAAATTTGTATACCCCTGCAGATTTCAATTGTATCAATTATAATCTATCCCAATATGATATAATATGAACTACTTTAATATTCATAAAATTTTTACAGTTTTAAATTTTGTTAAATTTTTTCACATTTTTACATGTAAAGTAAAATGTAATTTTTCTCCACGTTTACCGATCGTTTGTACGGCAGCTATATGATAAAGTTGACCGATCCGGCTCGTTCCGACTTATGTACGAGTGAAAGTATATAAAAGACTATCTGCAAAGTTTCATTCAGATAGCTTTAAAACTGAGGGACTAGTTTGCGTAGAAACGGACAGACGGACAGACGGACATGGCTAGATCGACTCGGCTGTTGATGCTGATCAAGAATATATATACTTTATAGGGTCGGAGATGACTCCTTCACTGCGTTGCTAACTTCTGACTGAAATTATAATACCCTGCAAGGATATAATAAACTTTGTTGAATTAAAATTTTTTGAAAACATATACGGGAAATTTTTTGACTATGTAATATTTTACTAAAAAAAGACTACCAATCGCCATGTTTTTTTTTTTAAATAACGAGACAAAAATAATACCAAATGGCCAAAAAAATCTGGTATAACTATAACTCATAGCTGTTTTTCACAGTTAATAATTTAAACATGTTCATGTTTCATTTATTAATTGAGAAAACATTCCCTAAAATTGGGTTTGAAAAAAACATTTTTTTTGTAATTAATTTAAAAAAATTTTTAGCCTAAAAAAAATATTTTTATTTCATTAAATTAATTAAAGTAAAAATAAGAATTAAGTAAAAAATGTATTTTAAAAATGTTTTTAGAAAGAAATGGATTTTTTCACTTTGATACTTGTTTAGGCCAGCGGCCCACCGTACGCCGCTGCTCACTGATATTTCGGAGTTTTCGCTGTCGCCCGTTTTACGCTTTCGTTCTCGCGCTTCTCACAGCTTCCACACTCCGGAGCGCAGGCCACGGGTGCAGAATTCCACGGTCGGCCAGTCTCAAGTATGCAGCCAAATAAAGCTGAACTATTAATCACCACGACGTCCCCGAAGTTTTTCTTCTGGCGAACCTCTATGGGTTTGGTTTCGACTTGCGCCGTGGGAGCTTTTGGTTTCATCTAAGAATCTAAGTGGAAGGATCGCCCTCCCGACAAAACATTGTTGGGGGACAGCCATAAGAACCGAATAGGTGGCCTTGACACATTGTTCAATACATATAAATATAAATTTAACAATACCTACCTGTCAAATACAGTTAACATTTTCCTAAACTTATTTGGCTCAAAAGTTTTGGCCTAGTCGTGGTTTCGCAGAGACCCCTCTCCACTACATTCTCACTCCTAAACACACGAAGTCTTGGCCAGTAGGCCTGCCTGTCTCCGTAAAATAAATATATTCTGTAGCGGGCCCTGAACTGACTGAAGCTAATATCACAGTGCGACAAAATTCGACTTTTTTTAGAAACTCCGTTCTTCTCGCAAAATACGGCGAAATACTTCTAGAATGATGACTACACGGTCATTCGTTAAACGCATTCCAAAACGATTAATTATATGCTATCGAATAGAGCGCGCGCGCGCGCGCTTGATCGCTGCAGTAACGCCCATGTATCAATATTATAAATGACACTAAGGACCATTTTTAAAACTTTTTGTTCATGTAATGTTAATATCTATCACTTTGTAATCGAATGTCTCAATAAAATCTCATGTTTGAAATCACTTTGTAACGTTTTAATGAGACCGTATTTCCACTGTCCCGAGAGCGCTCGGGCGTTACCGCAGCGATCAAGCGCTTGCTTGCTTGCTATTGGATCATATTTAATTGATTGATTTAAAATGCGTTCATCAAATGACCACATGGACATCATTCTAGAAGTATTTCGCCGTATTTTCCGAGACGAACGAAGTTTCTAGCACCTTCTGTTTCCAAGTTATATCACTCTGAAGTGGGCTAAAAACAGTATTTTTCGCAACTTTGAACGCGTTTTTTGCGAAAACCTGACGTGATAGACAAATTCTGCTTATAGATTCGGACTCAGCGTGCAAATATATAAGAAAAGTGTTCGTTCATTCAGAACGCAAAAATCGTGTCGCACTGTGTATTCTGGCCCGTGATTAGTATTCTTACAGATGGCGCCCGGGCAGGGACTGGACAGGATAATTAGGATAACACCATGTATCGTGAATTTTAGCCCCACAAGTTAGAGAAAACATGGTCTTTCTTACAAAGAAGGGAGGCCCGGAGATAGCAGTGACTGAGGGTAGCGAAGAGGCCCTAACAGTACAAATGCAGGCTTACTCTCAAGGATGCACTAAGGTTTCCCATACCAAATAGCTCCAGGGCTTTGCAAATGGAGAAGATCAATTCCCAACAGATCTATTATCCCCTAGAAGCATTGACTGGGCTATTGACTCCTTTACGGGTATAAAACATGCAGGAGACCAAATAACAGATCACCCCATGGATAGGTATACCTGTCCATTGTAGGACCTCTCGGATTGTCTTCTTGCCAAAAGCAGGAAAGTGCAGCATGTGAGTCCCAAGGATTACAGGCCGATAAAGCCACCTCCTCCTGACATAAGACTGTCAACCAACCTGTATGCCTACAGGCCAGTACCTGCAACAATACCAGAGGTAGATCGCTTTTGGAGGACTCTGTCATACTGGACGTTGTGTCCCCTGGACACAGGGGAACGGCACACGTTCACCCGGGCGGGAGCAGACTCAGTGGTCGATATCACTTTAGTGAGCGGCTCCAGAGCCACACAGTGCGCGTGGGAGCTAAGCCAGCGACCACTTCGCGGCCCATTTAGGGCCGGGGATCGGTTACAGAGCGGATTCTCTGGATACCCAATTGTTTGCAGACGATATGGAAAGGCTATAGGCCATGCCGGAGACGGGATGGCAGATGAAACCACGCAGCAGATGCAAACGGTTTGCGATGGCTGAATGCAAGCCAGAACGCCCCAAAGGCGTCAAAGAGAACCGGGATTTTTTTGTGGATCCGATCGATAGCCGCGACTAGGAGCGACTGCGTCCGTGCTAGGCGACTGTACCAACGGTCACATGAAACCTCCTCACACATGGACAAAAAGAGGGAGTATCAAACCTGGCGCAGAGCGCATAAAGAAACTATCCGGGCAAGCAATTCCAGTTCAGTTGCAAAAATGTACTAGCAAGTGTCTCCCTAAGAACGATACGAGCTAGAGAGACGAAAACACGAACGAGCAAAAAGGAGATGGAAGAGAAATTCTTTAACCAGCAAAATATCAAAAATCATGCACAAAAGGAAAACTCACCCACTACGTCGTGCTTTTTCATGTCCTTCGACATTGGGACAAAGTTTTTGCAAGACGGACTTTAAGAACCTATATAAGTTATATTTGTATTTGATTTGTCCGGTCTATACATGGCTATTACCATGGATATTTTTTACCGTGCCATGAATTAATTTTTTACTGATATATTACCATTATTTACAACCTGATACATGGTGACGTGGAAAGTGCTGACTCGTTATGTCAACTTAATATGTGTAGCCCGTTTCGACTCGATTGAGACCGTAAAAGAAAATTCGAGGAGGGATCTGAATGCGATTGCGGGCAGAACCTACAAATAATGTTATGCCGATTGCGAAAAAGTGGCATATGTGTATCGCTTCAAGCATTGTACTTTCATGGGGTGAACCCGCTATGAAGAAGATATAAAGAGCGAAAAGGAATTAGGAAGAAAACACACTTGCAGTTTTTTTCGCTCGGGTGAAAAATGTTGCGATCAATATAAATAAACAGATGAGATTTTCCTTTTGAAATTATAAATTTTTTGCTTTGCATCTAATTATAATTAATAATAATTATTATTCAAATCAATTTAAAGGGATATTTAAAGACAATTTGGAGAAAAAGGCAAAGGACTAAAATATAATTGCTCTTATTTGGTGCTTTTCTAGCCGGCAGGAAACGGTATTTTTAATAAAAGCTTCACATCTATTAGTGGCCACGATGTTTTCTTTATCTACGGATGCACAGATAGACGATGCTGGAGCATTAATCATTTACAGTTTATTAGAAAATTCTTTAAAATTAAAAATTATAAATATTATTCATAAATTTTTAATTCGCATTAATTTGTAATCTTATAAACATTAGGAACTTATATGATTATTCAACAATCAAACACGTACATTTAATTCGTTAAGTCACAATTTTTTCTAGCTCGCCGTTAAAATCGTTTAAGAAAACTGAATTTTACTGTTGTTATTATTTTGGTACATATTTTTGTATATAAATATACAAATTTAAATATGTAATTAGGGTGGTCTTTAAAGTCAACAAATTCAGAGGAGGATCTCCCATTTAGGCGGACAAAAAATGCGTAATTTTTCGGATTTATTTTGACATTTTTTGACGGTTTAATACATATTTAAAGATCATAAAAAATGTTTTTAAAATAACAGGAATCGAACCAGCATTTTGGCCGTGGAACCCGCATTGCTCAATTTTACTTTGAATCTAATCGCCCGGAGCCTGCTTGGCCTAGTGGATAAAACATCGGACTGCCAATCTAAGGTGCAGGGGCTCGATTATCATTTTAGACCCACTTTATAGGGTTAATATATATTCTCTATCATCAAACTAGCTATCTATCATCCTTAGCTTAAAAGCTGTCTTAATGAAACTTAGTAGATTGTCTTCTATACACTTTGACTTCTATATATGACTATGTGATGTAGTTGCTATATGAATGTTAGGGAAATTTTTTGAAAAAATTACAACTTCGCCGTTTTTTATCACATTTTAATCTACTGTAGATATGTGTTTTTTGATATATCTCAGAACTTTATATTTAATTTAATGAAAATAAAGAGAAAAATTTAAAACAGTACATGAAAAACTGTAATAATAAAACAGTTTAAAAAAATATGGATATAAAAGTATATAAAACTCATAACCGAGAGTTGGTTAACATAGGTTTAAAAACAGTGAAATTAAATTTTATTTCTAAAAATTTACGGATCGTATCTATGCCATATAGTCGTCTGTTCTGGCCCGTTCCAACTTATGTACGAGTGAGAGTATAATATGACTATATCCAAAGTTTCATTCAAATAGCTTAAAAACAGAGGGGCTAGTTTGCGTAGAAACGGAAAGACCGACAGACAGACGGACATGGCTAGATCGGCTCTGCTGTGGATGGTGATCAAAAATATATATACTTTATAGGGTCGGAGATGACTCCTTCACTGCGTTGCAGGCTTGTAGCATATAATGTTGAAGTACAAAAAGAATCCATTTCATGAGAAAACGAACGGATGGTCGGGGATCCTTATTTCGCAGAAGACATGATGATTTTCCGGCTCAAAGTTAGTCGGGCTTTGGAAGGGTTCCCTGGATAATCTGGTAGGCTCATTGCTCGCGGATATATACAATAATAAATAAAATCAGGTGCGGGTATAAGATTAAAAATTGGTCTTAAAGATCAATATATAGAAGCAAGAGGGACCCGGACAGACAAGAAAATAGTCTGAGAGAGCTCAGGTGTTATTGAGCAGCGACATCCCCACCCTACCAATGATAGCCTGTGCTAGATGTTCCTAAAATATAATAGGTGATCCCTTGATCGGTTGCCGAACCGCTAAGTCTTTGCTTAACTTCTGATTGCCATGATTCCTGAATAAAACGTCTACTCACACTTCATTATAATGTTTATTTAGAACTATTTATAAATTTATTAGAAATAAATTTTATTTTTGACTTAAAATTACTGAGTGTTGAATTTTTTGTATCAATGGGATTTACTTTCATAAATATTTATTTTTGATAACAAGATAGAAAGGTAACTTCGGGACGCAGAAGTTTGTATACTCTTTTAGATTGCAGTTTGATCAATTTCAATCCATCCACATCTAATACAATATGAATTACTTTCATATTTATATGATTTTTACAGTCTTACATTTTTTACATGTAAAGTAAAATGTAACTTTTCTCCACATTTACCGATCGATTGTATGGCAGACTATATCATAGTCGTCCGATTTTTATGATATTTAAAACGAAATTCTAAAATTATATGCTTGTATCTCAAAGTAGAATAAGTTATGTTGAAAAATGACAAAATTATATGTAGTATGCACATATGTGGATACATATAGCGAAGGCACACTGTACTGTAAGCATATAAAAAAGGCATACTGTAAAAAGCATTCAATGTAAGCATGCACGTAATGTGATCGGCCACTTATGTGTTTAGGCCAGGAACGCTAGATCAACATTCCCACAATGACCGATTTTGTCAAACATACAGTCGTGGAAAAAATAATAGAAACAACATTCTCTTCTGTAACTTGAAACCGATTGCTAATTATTAACGATAGTTGTTGGCTTAAAACCAAAAATAAATTGATAACCGATAGTTTAACTTTAATTAGAATTATTTTTTGAGTCGCTTTCGCCTTTACTAAAGGTTTAATAATTCAACGTAAGTTAAAGCGTAAAATAATACATTTTATACAGATTCGTTTCAAAAAGTGGTATTTTATATTCAGAATGGGTCGTGGAGTGCATTGTACAGCTGGAGATAGGAATACAATAAAAAAACTGAAGAATGAGGGGAAAACCATAAGACAAATTTCTCAGATTATGAGTGCTCAGCAAAAAAAGTATTTTCGGCCCTTCATTTCACAGACAGAAAGGAAACTCGGGGTAGAAAGCGAGCCACAACCCAAAAGTTTGATGCCTTATTCGTTCGTAAATCGAAAAAAGATCCATTTCTATCATCAGAGGACCTCAAAAACGACATGCAGGCATCAGTTACCAGTCGCATAATTAGAAATAGACTGATTGAAAATGGTTTAAAGGTACATTTTGCAAGAATAGTTCCATATCTAGGCACAAAGAATATTGAAAAAATACTCACTTTTGCTCATCGTCAACTGAACCGTGAAAACTTATATGGTCTGATGAAACCAAAATTAATATTTTTGGATCAGACGAAAAGGTATATGTTAGACGAAGGAAAAATTCAGCTTTCAATCCGAATCATACCAAAAAAAAACAATTAAACATGGCGGAGGAAATTTGATGCTATGGGGATTCTTTTCCTCGTCTGGAGTAGGGCCAATTTTTGAGATAAAGGGAAAAATGTGTTGCCTAGACTATCTCAACATACTAAAGGAGGTTATGCTGCCCTATGCCGAAGATGAAATGTCGCTGAAGTGGGAGTTTATGCAAGATATAACCCCAAACATTCGTCCAAATTAGTCAAGAAATGGGTCCAGGACACACAGATAAATTTAATGGAGTGGCCCGCTCAATCCCCTGACTTAAACCCAATTGAGCATTTATGGGACATACTAAAAAAAAGAATTTGCGGCTTTAAGACCAAAAATAAGAAATAATAGTGGGAGATAGTGCAATCAGAGTGGTATGCTATTAATCCTTCAATTTGCGCCAATCTGGTTGCTTCCATGCCTCGTCGGTGCTCTGTTGTTATAAAAGCTACAGGCTGTACCACTAAATATTGATAAACAAGCTATACAATTAAAAAAAAGGCGTGAAGTGAATTTTAGCGTTTTGTTTCTATTATTTTTTCCAAGGGAAACAAATATATTTAATATTTTTAAATTTTTAAACAATTCTATAAAATTGTTGAGTTAATTATTATAACATATATTTAAATATATGTTAACAAAAAAATAATTCATTTATAATCGGATATGCGTCTTATGAAATAAATGAAACTAATTGAAGCAAAGAGTTTGTTTCTATTATTTTTTCCACGACTGTATATACACATGTGCATTAGACTCTTTTTCGCTAAGTAACAATACATAAAGATATGAGCAGCCGCTTCGCTGCTGGCGCAACCAGCAGCGGAGCTATGCGGCTTTATATATAGGAATATATATACTTCGGCTAAGAACCAAATTATAATCGAGCAATAAAATATTCTTGATATGAAACTAAAACTGCACTAACGTGCATGTCTTTTACAATTAAATCGTCTTCGCATATTACATGGCGACCGTGACAAGTGTCACGCACCGTAAACTAAAATAATAAAACTGGAGAAGAAATACTGGCGAACGACGGAAGGAAAAATATCTGAGTGAGTACAGGGGGCATGAGCTCTCATACTTTGCAACGCAAAAGACGCAGTGGCATTAAGAAGCGGATCAGACAGGGAAAGTCTGAGATCGTAAGACTCTTACATAAGACCAATGAGCCACTACTTTGGGGAACTGCGGTTAAGTTGCACGACGAACTCCAACATCTTAAGTCGTTGAATAAAGTAAAGAGCCCCCCTGTCCCCTCAGTGGATATAATAACTAATCCTTAACCACATCGTCCAAAGCCAAAACCAATTCCAACAAGGCAACGCCCGTGTTCAGCAGATTGCGGGGGATCGCTTTACAGCCCACATTACCTGTGCACATGTCAGCGGCCATCAATAAGTAAAACTTAGTACAAGAGGCAGACTGCCGCTTGTACCAACGCTGGAACACACCAAGGGTGGACCGACCGGCAGCGCCACAAAGAGCGCACATAATTAAAATTAATATTATTAATAACATAAATTTGTAAAACAATTGTAATGCCCGACAACATCTGAGTCGACCGGCAAGAATTTTGGCCCGTAAAGCCATTCAAAAATATTAGGCAGGTAAAAATTGTATTTTTTTTTTTAATTTTTCAAAAGTAGTATGTGGTATAAAGACAAATTCAATAAGTAAATCAGAACAAATAATCGAAAACTTTGCCAACATGTTAGATATAAAAAATGTAGACTAAACAGCAAATGTTATAAAAAAGTCAAAGTCCAAAATGCAGATTTAAAAGTAATAAATTGTACAAGTATCACAATAAATGCATTCAGAAACGCTATCTAAGACAGGCAAATGACCTGGACAAAATTTAAGAACGCTAACAATATAAAACAGCAACAAAGATTGCTTAAAATAAAAACAAAACAAAATTATATACATATGTTTTTGCTTTCGAGCTATCTATAAGCAATTTAACTCAATTTACATTACTAATTAAATTCTTCTCCCATCTATGTTTTATCTTTTGTTTAACACAATTACTATCAAAGATTTTATAAGCATAGCTAAAATGAAATGGAATGGCAAAACTGGAAGCCAAGTTAGTTGGAATCAAATAAAATTTTGATAAGTCGTATAAATGCTTAACGCAAAATATTAACATTACGAACGTGACTATAAGTAAACACGCAACGATATTAGTTGCCTGTTTTAATCAAGCACGATCATTGATACACGAAAACAGAGAAAAACTAAACACACACTATTGGTCGTATGTATCAAGATTTTTACATAGATTAAAAAATAATCTAAATAGCATTAAAACAAAGTACTCATTGGGTATAACAATACCGTCGATACTAACACTCCAGTAGTAGTCGAAGAAGATACAAATACGGACATAGACACTGTAAGCGATTTCGAAGTGACAAGCGATTCAGAAAATATAATAAAAGAAGATCTACAGGATCTTACAATACCAGCGATAATAACTTTACCAGAGGTATCAGTATCTGGCTATGTCACAGGTAGAATATCTCAAGTTCGCCTTATCGATAGTACCTCAACTCGATGAAAAGGCAGAAAACCTAACGAGTTTGATAGACGGCTTGCGTCTGATAGATTCAATGAAAGAATACATGAAACAGTTGCTGATAGTTTAATAAAGACAAAATTAAAAGGCCATGCCAGAAAGTTGTTAACTAATGAAGTAACAATTGCGGCCATAATTGACAAACTAAAATTTAAAGTAAGAGGAGAATCAGTAGAAGTAATTTCAGCAAAATTAATGAATCTACAACAAAAACAGAAAATGGCCAACCATTGGCCACAGGACACGCCAATAGTGTCCTGTTCTTCAGTGGGCAACAAAACAATAATAGAGGTAGCCGATGAAGCTACCGAGAAAGGGCCAATTACCACAACAACGGCAATCGCCGATAGAGTACAGTACAGAGGAAATTACAAGAACTCTTACATTCCTGCTCGTCACTGGCGCAGATATATCACTAATTAAAGAAAACTCAGATGTCTTTGATAACATCGAGAAAGAACAAACAATAAATACTCAAGGCATTGGACATGGCATTTTCACGTCCAATGACTTAATCCAAATTGAACTAAAGACAGATAGATATTTTATTCCACATAATTTCCATTTAGTTTGTAGGATTCTGTGTGCAGATACATTCATATATGCCTAAAACTAGGCTTTAAAAAACACATCTCGCGGAAAGGCCTAAGAGAAAGTACGCAGAGGTCGTTGCAAGGGTAAAAAGGGGTAAGAGTATCGCTCCTATTAAGCCAGCTCTCGGAGAGATACTCTATCCAAAACGGAGTTTTTCCGTTTTTTATATTTTATTTGAGCAATTAGTGTGTTCTATATATAACTTGGATGAGTTTAACCAGGCCCTTTAGCTAGGTTAATATAGTATTATAGGATAAATTGTGTTTACAGACGAGCCCCCGAAAATTTTGGAGCTGGAACTGGACGCCCAACCCCAAGCATACCCTAAAAGAGGGTGCACCCACTGGAGGAGCCGCTGTCGGCAGTTCCACGCCCCACTTCGGGTCTTTGCGTCGCCCGCCTCAGCTCTGCCGACGTCGCTAATCACCTTTCCCGAAAGCGCCAGTAACTGCAAGCGAAGCAGCGAGAGCAGCAGCGATCGCATCGCTTTGGAGCGGGAGACGCGCGGGGCGGAGCTCCATCTCTAAAAGACAAGTTTCTGGAAACGTCGCAGTGCTAAGTGGCAGCCGCATCCGAACCAGAACGGCCGCCGGAAGATCGGCCTCAGAAATCCGGGGCAATTCCGCCCGGAATCGGCAGTTGGAGCCGGCGTGTGTGTGTTGTTGTTGTGCATAATTTTGTTTGGTTAGTTTTTTTTTTGTTGTTGGGCTAAAAAGCTTTAAAAAACCCCCCATATGCAGTGACAAAGTTAAATATCATAAAAATTCCTAAGCCAACGAGCTAGTGTAACATCCAGCTATCTTCCTTTGCCCTCTAAGCGGTGCTCTTTCCTTTTCTCGCTCCCAGCCAGCCGATCTTATAAAAAAACCATGCATTTGGCGAAGTAAAAGAGAAGTATGAAGGAAAGAGAAGAGCCACCGAAAGCTGCTACACTAAAAGAAAAAGAAAAAGTGAAGCCAAAGAAAATAAAAATTAAATGGCGATCTTTTAGGAAAGCAACTAGAAAAGGAAATGGAAAGAATTGTTTAAATGTTAAAAATAATTTTTATTTGATTATTATTAATTGTGGTTGACCTGCATTTTCCTATGGTTTTTGCCCCGTATTATTTTGTGCAGTGATTTTTCAGGGAATGCAGAACGAGAAAGAGCTTTCGTCGTTGGAGTTCCCGCAACCACATGAGTGAGTGATGCGCCGCTGGTCGGCTATGTTCTTTCTCTTTCCCCTCCCTTGTTCTATCTTTTGAAAGCTTTCCTAACCATGACCTACATTAATGCTCGGCTTGGCCTTGGCCTATAAATTTAAATACGTCACATACGATCCACGTTTGGATTGAAAGAACCAAGCGGTTGTTGTCTTGGCTTGGCTTAGAATTGATCTTGAATAACGTTAAAGTAATTAAAATTAAATTAAATACAACAGCAAGGAACGCAGCTTCTTTTGAATTGAAAGCAACTTATTGAATACTTGCCTAAATCTATCTTTTTATCTAATTATGTTCCCATATTAAATTTATATATATATATATATATATATATATATATATATATATATATATATATTTATATATTATGGAGGATGAAGGAGCTGATTTAGAAGCGTGTCACAAGGGATTCCGGCTACCAACAGCTAGGAGGCTGCGGAATCATGGTAGGGTGGGCGTGGCAGCAGCAAATCACCATGGCTGCTACGCTGAAGGATGTGTTTGTTGACAAGCAAGTTTCCCCTTTTTTGTGTTTACCCTTCTATCGTCCATTTTTATATGGTTGTTTTTATTTCTATTTCCCGCCAGCACGCGAAATTAAAATCGGAATATATATATCCGACGACTTGTTGACTCTCTAGGACCCACAACTTACCCCCACTCCCAGATACCGACCAGGCTCATAGTCGGACCACTTCGCGTGCCCCTCAGAGAAGTTACCCCCCTCCATCCGTCGTCCGATACCCATACATATCATTAGTGATATGTTACAAGTTCCCAAAGATTTTGCAATACCATGTGATGGAATAATAGGAATTGACTTCATAAAAACCTTTAATTGCAAACTAGACTGCGAACCAGAAAATAATTGGTTCATAATAAGACCAAATAACCTAAAATATCCCATATATGTCCCAATAAAATTCAGTTCACATTAGCTTAACAGAAGATAATTTGTTAATTCCTAACCAAGAAATAAATATGGTATTCATGCTGCAAACTTTACTGAATACAACCATTACCGACCAATTAGTTGACATAAATAATATCAACTATGAACATCTTTCGAATTACGATATGATTCAACCGAACAAAAGTTCGAGAACAGAAGAAGTCATAAATGAATTAAAGAAACATTTTCCGATACAATTTAAATCACAACTCACTGAAATTTGTATGTAGTGATATATTCGGACTTAAAACCGAATTAATCACAAAAAATACTTTTTAAAAACAAGAAATAAGGCTAAAGGGTAGAGAACCAGTGAATTACAAATTTACAGAACACCACATAGTAATTTATAAGAGATAAAGAAACAAGTAAATAAGCTAATACAAGACAATATAGTTGAAGATTCTTTATCCATTCTTTTTTTCCCCAAAAAATCACTCCCAGGTTCAGACGTTAAGAAATGGTGATGACTAACAGACTATAGCCAAATAAATAAAAAATTACTGTCCGATAAATTTCCTCTATCCAGGATTGATGACATTCTGGATCAACTAGGTAGAGCTAAATACTTTTCATGACTTGACCTTATATCAGGTTTTCATCAAATAGAGCTAATGAAAAGCTCAAGATATATAACGTCGTTTTCAACCAACAATGGATCATATCGCTTCACGCGACTTCCATTTAGTTTTAAATAGCACCAAATTCATTTCGGAGAATGATAAAAATAGCATTCTCAGGTCTATAACCATCACAACCATTCCTTTATATGTATGGACGATCTAATCGTCATTGGATGTTCTGCAATTCTGCATTCTGCAATTACTATCGACGTTTTATAAAAAACTTCACCGACTATTCACGGCACATAACCAGATTATGTAAAAAGAAAGTCCCATGTATATGAACAGAAAAATGCCAAAAAGCATTCCAGTACTTGAAAGATAAACTTATACAACCAACCTTATTTTAATCTCCCGATTTTAGCAAAGAATTTTGCATAATCACTGTTGCATGTAAGCAAGCGTGTGGAGCAGTTTTAGCTCAAAACTATAACGGACTCGAACTCCCAATTGCCTACGCATCAAGAGCGTTCACAAAAGGTGAAAGCAATAAAAGTACTACAGAACAAGAATTAGCAGCAATTCACTGGGCGATTTTACATTTTCGACCATATATATATGGAAAACATTTTATAATTAAAACAGATCACAGACCTTTAACATACTTATTTTAAATGGTCAATCCAAGCTCGAAGTTGACACGTATGCGGTTAGAATTAGAAGAATATGACTTTACAGTCGAGTATCTAAAGGGTAAAGACAACTTTGTAGCAGACGCCCTATCCAGAATAACAATACCAGAATTAATAGACATACAAAATAAAGTCCTGAAAGTCACTACCAGGTACCAAAGTAGACAAAAACTCTGCGCAGAAAATGAGAAAGAAGAGTTGTCAAGGCATTCTACAGAAAAAGCTTCTCAGCCCAACGTATACGAAGTCATAAATAATGACGAAGTACGTAAAGTAGTCCGCCTGCATATAAAAGATATGCTATGTTTCTTTAAACAAGGTAAGAAAATTCTAGCAAGAATTGATATTGGTGATATATATACAAATGGAAATATTGACTTAGGTCAACTATTCCCAAGCTTGAAACAGAAGCTGGTTTATTAAAAATAAGCCAATTGAAAATAGCACCGTGGGAAAATATCTTGAAAAAATTTCAATAGATAACACAGGTCGACAAAAAAAACCCGGAGCATAAACGCGACAGGTTCTGAAAGATCTTGGTCTGTATATTGCTGATTCGAAAACCAAAGTTTCCAGCACGTACCAATTTTGACAAAATCGCGGTCAAAGTATGAAAAAGTGTCCTTTTAGGCACTTTTCAAAGCCTAATAACGCGAAAACCTTACGTGACCCAGAGCTGGTTTTAGGCTTAAATGAAAGCCTCATCTTTTTTCTTCAGTAAGGAAAAAGGGTCACCGACGTGGCACCTCAGGTTCGCCAGCTATAATGCTTTTTTTGAACTTACTTTTGACCCAAAATTCTGCTATGTTGGAGCCCTGGTAATTCAAAATTCAAATTGTAACGGCTCGTCTATACGTTGGGAACTTGGATGTTATATTATAACAGTAACTACGAAGTTTTCAACCTTAAGCCGAGACTCTCACATTTTTTTTATATTTTCTAAAGGTATTATAATTGAAAAAAAAAAATATGTATAAATACATTTTTCTAATACCAAGGAGCAACTGGCTTTAAGCTGTTTTCAAATTCTTCAGTGAAGATTTGAGAAATTTTCTAACCTTATCTGCAACAAATATTGCCAATACATAATGCATACAAAAATATACATTTGCCTTGCGGCCGAATCATAGCTCGCTATTTTTGAATGGTCAGAAAATATATCCGCAATGCGATCGGCGCAGAAGAGCAATTACATATACCAACCATAATAATTAAAAATAAAACAGATACAAAATTTATTTCTTAAAGTTTATTTTATATACGCTGATATGGCTCATAACAGGGCTTTTGCTTTCTGGATGACCATCGTAGTCATTAGATTGTTCAAAAGTCGTTCTTCTTCCAGGAGCAAACACCTGGCAGATCTTGTGTAAAATC
>VNJR01012313.1:0-24796 GCA_008042585.1 Drosophila punjabiensis | reverse complement strand
AACGACAAAACCTTATGCACGGTTAATTCAACGGAATGTGGATGGATCTCTTTGGGAAGACCCTTATTAAGAGAAGAGAACAAAATGAGAAATTTCGGAACGACAAAACCTTATGCACGGTTAATTCAACGGAATGTGGATGGATCTCTTTGGGAAGACCCTTATTAAGAGAAGAGAACAAAATGAGAAATTTCGGAACGACAAAACCTTATGCACGGTTAATTCAACGGAATGTGGATGGATCTCTTTGGGAAGACCCTTATTAAGAGAAGAGAACAAAATGAGAAATTTCGGAACGACAAAACCTTATGCACGGTTAATTCAACGGAATGTGGATGGATCTCTTTGGGAAGACCCTTATTAAGAGAAGAGAACAAAATGAGAAATTTCGGAACGACAAAACCTTATGCACGGTTAATTCAACGGAATGTGGATGGATCTCTTTGGGAAGACCCTTATTAAGAGAAGAGAACAAAATGAGAAATTTCGGAACGACAAAACCTTATGCACGGTTAATTCAACGGAATGTGGATGGATCTCTTTGGGAAGACCCTTATTAAGAGAAGAGAACAAAATGAGAAATTTCGGAACGACAAAACCTTATGCACGGTTAATTCAACGGAATGTGGATGGATCTCTTTGGGAAGACCCTTATTAACATGTCATATTTATGTATTATATTTAATTATTTATTATAAATATATGAATATGTGTATTAAAGTATCGCGTAATTGAAAAAAATACATATATATAAAGTTATACATATGAATTTTTATATGGAAAATTTTAACGATTTTAATAGATTTTTCTTTTTATATGTTAGAAAAAAATCGATTCACTTAAAATCGATTTATTTCCAACTCTACTGCGGCATATCGGATAAGGCATCAAACTGGCCATCTAAGGTGCATGGGTTCGAAAAGCGCCTAGACCTTGGGTATATTTTTTTTTATATACCCTGAGAACAAAGACTGTTAGGCAGGAAGACAGCTTACGACCATACATTCGTTTTGCTATAGGACTATTTTTAGCGATGGCAACGACAATCACGCACTCTGCGCTCTTACAAAGTAATGACTGTGGAAATCTAAAAATAGAATGCGCTTGCTTGTATGAGTAAACACAACACAAACACGCCATTCAGTACCAAAATTTATTCCCGGTCGATTCCTGCTATAGAGTCTGGGTTATCGACCTTTGGGATTTCCTCTTTTTTTATTTGACAACCAACATTTGGCGATCGTGGACGACCGACATGGCTGCACACAATACTCACGCACGCTTAATACTCATACTCAAATATATTCTGTATCATAATATAAGTATACCCAGATTTTACTATCCAATATACAACATAAAAAAAAAAATTATAGTGATCATGTAATTATCATACAAAATATTAGTTTTTTTTTCCAATGGGAGGCACCAAGTGTCTTGCAAAATGAACTTAGTCTTATAAAAAGAACTGTATATTTTGACTCAGAACACGAACACTTGCATGCAACTACCATGCATGGGAGTACGTGTGCACAAAAACAGTCGGCGGCTGTCGTTGTATTTAACATATTTTCATCTACTTTGAGATACCAGCATTCTATATTACTTTAGAATTTCATTATTAATTCAATATGAAACTAGTTCATATTATATTAATTCAAGGATACATTATTATTGATCCAATGGATTCAATGCATGAGTATAAAAACTTCGGCGTGAAAAAGTTATCTCCCTTCTTGTTTTGAATAAAGACAGTGACTTTATTTTCGTAAAACTAATTCGGTTGTACATTATCAACTCGCTTTGCCTTTCTCTTCATGTACATCACGTTTACCGCTTATCTCTGCGTCCCATGAGAGTCTGCGTCAGTGATCTACTTCTTTTTGCGCTCTTTGCACTCCGTTTTGATTTAATCCTTTGCCGCGGAATTATACATTATATATTACTGATAGTTTTTTTGCTTGTTTCAGACCCAGCGAGCCCCTTTGTGCAGTTTAGCCCACATAATAAATCCGATGATAACGCCGTGGCCATGGACGACGGCTCTAGTGAAGATGCTGTATCGGCCCATAGATCTGGACAGGCTGATCTCGTCTTACCTTCGGATCTGCAACCTATCAACATAGACCAGATATCCACGTCGTATGCTACTGTTTCCAACGACGTGCCGTTGGCTGCGGATGCTCACCCTGTTGTACCTCCGGTGGTTACAATTTCTGTGCCGTCTACGATTTCTAGAGTTGCACAACGGATACCGGAGCCTGTAGCTAGCGTTGCTCCTAAAAAGCTGATTTTTGTTTCCCGCCTATCATAATTCTAAAAATGATGTCAAGACCTATTTGAGCAAATATCGAAGGTTTCTGTTATCGAATTTACTTTTTCTAAGTTCAATCTTAAGCAAAGGCGTGATATATCTTTGTTTAAAATTGCACTTTCTGATGTACAATTTAGTAAGATTCTTGATACTTCTGTATGGCCTTAACACGCCCTCTCCCTCTGCTAAAACTACAAAAAACTGATGGGTTCGTTTCTCCGACACTATCAGAATGTTAGCAGTTTATTAGGCACACTCAGTAAACTGCATGTCAATAGTACCTCCGTTGATGCCAATGTTAATGCCTTTACTAAAACGTGGCTCAACTCGTCTGTCTTTAATAGCTAATTATTTGCAAGCAACTATGTCGTCTGAAAACGTGATCATCAATTGCGTATCGGCGGCGGTGTTCTTACCGCGGTTAAGTCCGATCTAATTTCGAAATTGGTTTCTATAACTGACGCAGATAGCAATTTAGAGTTTGTTGCGGTTCGCAATCAAGCTCACGATTTTTTTGTATTTCTCATTATTTTACATCCCACACCGGTCCGACACGGATATTCATTTACAGAATTTATTATTAATTCAGAACATTTACTCTACTGTTGGTGTTAACGATGATCTCATTGTTATGGGGGATTTCAACCCGCCTTCCATATCTTGGGTGCCCTCACCTGACTTGAATATTCTTGTCCCACTGGACCCCACGATCTTATTGTTGAGCTATCATTGGGACAATTTAATTATATAAGGAACTGTGGTGACAAAGCTTAAGACCATATTTTTGCGTCAGGCTTTGTCAATGCCTAGGTCTCTAGAATTAACCGTCTCTCCAGCCCGGAAGACGCTTAACACCCCACTCTGGAGATAGTTCTAAAAGTAAAATCGCGACTTTCCGCGATTGTTAATTTTAACTGAAAATTTCAAATCTTTACATCCTGTGTGCTATCCCGAACATGTTGGCAAATTTTTTTTAATCAACTTATTAAATTATGAGTTTTGATATAACCTAATGGAATCCATATTCTCATCTGCACTCTAATTTTATTTTTATGCCCACAATCAGTAAAGATGATGTTCTTCAACATCTCAAAACACTCAAGCGTTTTTTTCTTCTGGTCCAGATATTGTACCTAGCTGTGTTTTGGGAAATTTTGCTAGTACGCTATGTAGTCTACTATCCAAAACTGTTTCATGTATGCCTTAATTTCAGTTTTCATTTTCTCCAGAATGTTGGAAGGAATCTTTCATAATTCCCCTTCACAAAACTTATTGCGATTCCCAAATTATTCAAGCTCTTAACCACTGCTCAGCTTCATCACCAGTGTGGCTCATCCACCAATAATATCCCCCATCTACATTTACCTATCCTTCTTTTTTTTAATTTAATTTTAAATGTGCGAATAAGTTTGAACGCTGTAAGTGCATCCGTTCTTTTGTAGGAATTTTTCAAGTGTGACGAAGTTTTTCCTTTGTGACGAAAAAGTGAGACGGCTGAGCCACGCGCGGCTGTAAATTTTTTTTTTTTTTTTTTAGGAATAACAGCCGGGGAAATCCTTGTTATACTGAAAACCGTTTAAGGGGATATGCTCAAAGTAAAACGCGTGTGGACGACTGGTTTTCGCGATTCAAGAATGAAGAGTCAATGCGCCCTCGTTCTGGGCGCACCTCAACTTCAAGAACGGACGAAAATGTTGAAAAAATTGACACCCTTTATATAAGTAGACCGTCACCGAACCATTGATAAACTCTGTGAGATATCTAGATTGTCATGGAGATGAATTCAAAGGATTTTTTAAATATGAAATTTCGTCGTACACACATAAACACACATAAAATCCACTTACTTTATACATTTTGTACACAATAAACGAAAGCTAAAAATAGAACAAACGTTTGTCTCGCTCTTTCCCATTTCCCGTTGCTTACAATCGTAAGGCATGCAAAGCATAGAAGATTTCCTCTCTATATAGTTTTATATTTTTCGGTTATACGTAAGATCATGAATCATGGTATCTAGGATAGGCTAACGCAGTTTATATCTTACCCTTGGCGCCCACGTCAAATTCCTCTGTTTTCCCGCTAAAATCAATATCATAGAATTGCTTACGGCAATTGTTGCATTGCAGCTCTTTTAGAACCAGGTACTTATCTCGATCCACACAATGTTCGGCATTCATGCCCTCATCACGCTGTTGGTCTTTAATTCGCTTGCGCAAGGTGCGTGTGAGTCGGGTCAGTCGGCAAATTTCGGCGTCCCTTTCCAACATCCTCTGGTTGACCGACTTGAAGTCGCTCTTCAGTTTTGCTTCAAATAATATCAGAGACTTAACCACGCAAGACAGCTCCTCGGTGCGGCGTCTCTTCTCCTTGGCCAACTCACGCTGCAGTTGCTTGTTCTGCAAGTCGTAGGCAGAGATCATCTGGAGTAGTCGACGTCGCTGAAATCTCTCTGGTATTGGCATCGTCGTCAATGTCGTTCGACCCCCGTAAAAAGTGCCTGAGGAACTCAAGCCAGAGGAACCACGCTGAACTTTACTTTCAATTTCGCTTCCATTTATTGGAACAACACACCGCAACGAGTGAGATTTGTTGGCCGTGATCTATAAATAAAATAGGGACTTTAGGCAAATAAGGACATAACCTTTAAATGATATGGATTTATATATATGTGGACATAATTTTCACCACGTTTTAACATTGGCCTGATATTTTTAGATGCTAAGGGTAAGCTGAATTTTATTGGTTTTATTATTTGTTTAATTTTTAATTTGATTTAAAAAAAAAATCAGTAAAAAATATTTACTTCCTAATAAATCATTCTGACGGCAAGACTCATGGAGGTACTTGCTTTCTAAACAAGGAACACATCAAGACATTAATAGAAGCTTGTCACTACGAAGCAAAGCATCCACTCGACTCACCAACTTCGAAAATTATACAACTATATAATAACACTTTTAATACAAGTTTGAATTTGTCTCTCTGGGTAAGGGTTCATACTGGTCCCCAGATTTAGAGAAGAAACGTATCTTGATTTACTTTTTTGTTACAAGTCTTAGTCTGTCGTGTGAAACACTTAACATACATAACCGTTTTGATTATTCTTAGTTTAAATAGCGACCAAAACCTTCTAAATTCTAGTAGAAAGGATTAATACGAAAAGTATGTAACAACTCAGATGAAGCTTTAGTATCTATTACACTTCAAACAGTCTCATGCCGTGTCTATCAAAGATATTTAAATAGCTGCACTTTTTTCGTTTTAAGATACTCAACTTCGAAATTTTTCCGGGTAAGTACACAATTTATAGATTGGACCCCCAGCGAGGAGGTGAAGTCTTAATTGCCGTTGACTCTTTCCTCTGTTCTCGATTTTTTTATACACTGTAAGTTCATCTGTGGAAAACTATCGTTTCCACGTGGTTTTATATATATTACATGCTCTTACTACCTTATTGATGGCTTGCTTAACTTGTCTTTGTCTCAAGTTAACAGTGTTTATAATTCTTGAAATTGCTAACTATATTCATGCTTCGTCTCCGATCCTGTAGGTGTAAACTTAAATAGAGTTTCTCCATAGACTCTGCCTGAAGATCCTTACTATCCTACTTTCGATGTGACTATCGATACGTGCACTGTTGTAAAGGATAAATCTGATCGATTAGCCGATAAAGTTCGCTGTTTTCGTAAAGCTTTGGATGGCTCTGGATTTTAATTTATTTGTCTAACAGAACTCGAAAGGTTCTGTTTAAAAATCTCTCCAAATTCCTCATTGTCACATTTGGCGTCCCACAAGGTAGCCACCTCGGCCCACTGCTGTTTATATTGTTTTGCAATGACCCTCCGCTAGTTTTAACCAATTCTCTGCGCTTGAATTCTTCTTTATATGTATGCGTGTTCATGCATTCACATTTCATTTCGGGCCAGCAAGAATATTTGGTCTTTTGCTACTTTTCAAATTAGGTACCCTACAATATGGGCATATTCACTGGGCAACCTTCTCAAGATGCGATGAACTCTCGCAATCAGTGTGCGAGCATAAAAATGAGAGATCGAAAAATCCGAGCGCCCGCCGCTAACGAGCACACGAAGCCTCGGGGCCCGCCGCTAACAGCCCTGGGGCCTGTCGCTAAGAAATTTTTGTGTCCATTTTCGTTGTATGAAATGGGAAGTCTATATGTTGTATGGTTAGTGGTAGTATGTAGTATCTTAGTAAAATAAAATTTTCTTCGTACTCCCCTTTATTTTCTGCGCCCCTCGGCCGGTTTATCGTAGGGACTCGCGCAAAAAAAAAAAAATCTACAAAGGTTCAATTTGCTTTTCGAAAAATTGACGGCACCATTAATCTCCGAGATACAAAACGCTGCTGAAAGATCAGATTATTGCTCCACTATTTTATGGAGATCGCTGGCGCATATGTGTAAAACTGCACAGGTGCAAAACACATCACCTTAACCCCAAAATAGACAAACTTGCCCTCCATTGCCATCAAACAATATCAAACAAATCTATCAGTAATTAAGAATATAAGGCCGATCAAAACCAATGTTGTTCTGAATAAGGGGAAAACATATAAGTTGTTACCTTATAAAAAATGCATAAAGCTTAATTAAATTTATTAGGAATTTTTACGTAAGGATAAAGAATGAAATGAAAATTAGAGGAAATGCATTATAGGCTTAATTATGATTTGATCCAAATGCTTACCGGCATTATGCTTGGTTTTCGGGCAGGATAGTAATCAGATGTGTGAGTGCTCAACGTTGTCAGCGGACAGAGTTTTTTTAGGGTCTGGTGGGGAATTGCCTTGCCTAATGTTTGTCCTTCGCAACTGTTTTCCCTGCCCGTCGGTTTGATCTGTACAACCTCGTAAATTTCGCCATCGCCATTGGCGCGATAACTTTCCTGGAGGCAGTCAAAGCCTCCACGGGTTGATACTTGAAGACTCGAGTGCAGTGGAGTAATGTTCCTTTTCTGACATTTCAGGGAATCGTAGGAGCTGTTAAGGAGCTCGCCCCGGATGAATTTATCGATTAACTGGTTGGAATACTTGGAACTCAGCTGAGAGAAAAATTTGCCACCTGCGTCGCTGAGGTTACTGGTCGATCGTCGGTGCTGTTTGGCGTCCACTGCCTTCTTGTGGCTTATATGAGGTAGACTATTGGCCTTTTTTTGTTGGTCGGATAGATATAACTGCTCCACAAAAGTTGCCTGCAGATCATGCATTTGGGAGCTGATGAGTTGGCTGAACATGCTGACTGGTATTTCAAAAAATCGTGGCCATTCTTTGTGGCCAGAACAACGCTTCAATTTTACTGCTTTCTTAAAAAAAAGCACTGAAAGTAAAAAAAGTAAATGTTTATAGATAAATGTTTACAGATAACATAGTATTATCATGGACGATCGTCCACCTGGTGACGTTAGTGTGACGAGAGTGTGCGTAGGCCAGCTAAGAACACACTGCCGCTCAACTGAATAGGTTTATGATATCATAGGTAGGAATTTATCTATAATTCCTAGACCAATTTTCCGATTCACACAATTTATTTGTTTATTTATTATTTTTTATTTGATACTTAAATTATATTTTCGTACAATGCTAAAGAAGTTTTTTCAAAAACATATTATATATTCCTTAATTATTTTTTCTTCTAAAAGGTTAACAAAATCTACGATTTTTTTTTTCGTTCATATGAATAGGTTCAACCTAAGAAATTTAAAATTACGTAAGTAACATAAGAAAATTGTTATATATAACGCACTGGCATTATACTTAAGGACATTTTCAATAAGTTTAATAATGAGTGAATCCTCCGGTGTTGGATATAACTTCAAAAACACGAACAGGAAGCGAGCTACACAAATTTTGCAGTATTTTTATGAAATTGTTGTCGGAATTGTTGTCCAGGCCGTTTTAATTGCCGAAACTAACGTTGCTTTGCTATCAAATTGCCTGCCTCCTTCATATACCTTCGGGGATAGCAGCCTTAATACGATTTCCATTATTTTAAGGTCAGGTGAATATGTGGACCATTCGACTAATACCGACCCCCATACCATTACGCCTTCTTCACAGCTATAGCGACGGCTCAGAAAATACTCTTCTTTTCTAAGATAGTGATAATAATAATTGTATGCATCAGGACCGTCCAAACTAAATTTGTTTTCGTCTAAAAAAACCGCCTTCTGCCATTCGCTTGACCGGCTTATATGAGTGCGTGCAAAGAGCAGTCGTAAAGCTTTACGTGCATCATTTAAAGGTGGTTTTTATTTAAGTTACATTCGTTTTAGACGATTAGACGACAAAATAACTCGTTTAAGAGTAGACACACTGGCTGTAACACCGCAAATTTCGTAAATTTTGGGTGCTGAGCGATGCGAATTGGACGCAGTTTTCACAATATGCCTCTCGTCTGCCGCAGATGTGGCGTTTTCGACTCCGCCTTTAATTTTTTTTCCGTGTTCTGCTTTGATCCTCAAAAAATTACTCACATCAATTTGGCTAAGTCCAATTTTTTTAACGATTTTTCGATGGCTAAAACCACTTTCATGGTAGGCTTCGATTTGGCTTCTTTCCTGTTCAAATAATTGTTCTCCGCGTTCCATTTTTTTTTTAAATTTAAAGAAAAAATATGAAATTGAAAATTTGCATCAAAAATGTCTCGCTACAAATTCAATCGTAAACTATAAATCTTTTAGCTGAACCTACTCAGTTGAACCAAAAAAATTGCACAGAAATAAGCGAAAAATAGCAAAACAGAATATGCAAAGTAACGGTACTAAGCAAACGGTTATTTACTAGCGCATACTGTTTACCACAAACATAAATGTGATATGTATTTTAAACAAGAAAGGAAGCTAACTTCGGCACGCCGAAGTTTGTATACCCTTGCAGATTCCAATTGTATCAATTATAATCTATCCCAATATAATATAATATGAACTACTTTCATATTCATACAATTTTTACAGTTTTACATTTTTTACATTTTTATATGTAAAGTAAAATGTAATTTTTCTCCACATTTACCAATCGTTTGTATGGCAGCTATACGATATAGTCGTCCGATTCTTATGAAATTTACAACAAAATTCTAAAAAAAAATATGAAATACTTGTATCTCAAAGTAGAAGAAATTATGTTGAAAATTGACAAAGTTATAATAATTTTTCTAAAACTTTCCCGACCGTTTCTATGGCAGCTATATGATATAATAGTCCGATTTTTATAAAATTAAATCTGAAAATCTAGAACAATATTTAGAGCTCATAACCGAGAGTTGATCAAGATATGTTAAAAAACAGTGAAGTTATATATATTTTTTTTTAATAAATTTACGGATCGGTTGTATGGCAGCTATATGATATAGTTGACCGATCCGGCTCGTTCCGACATATATACGAGTGAGAGAATATAGAAGACTATGGACATGGCTAGATCGACTCGGCTGTTGATGCTGATTAAGAATATGTATACTTTATAGGGTCGAAGATGACTCCTTCAATGCGTTGCAAACTTCTGACTGAAATTATAATACCCTGCAAGGGTATAAAAACATGTCTACGATTAATATGTGATTCGAAAATCGTTAAAATGCAAGCGTATTTATGTGAACCTATTCAGTTGATCGGCAGTGTATATAAATTGTGACCAGAAAGTCTCCGGAATTGGTAAATAAGAAGGAAGTTTGTTAATTGTTGCCAACATTTTTTCTCTCCTTCAAAATAGGCTCCTTCCAACGCGCAAAATTAAAAAAAAAAATGTTTTGTAATCATTGAAACATATCGCTTAAAATTAAAAACCGAAAATGAAAAGAAGAAAAATATTTTAAGTACAAAAAAATTTGTCATATTGATCATATAGCTGTCATAGGAGCGAGTGGTTAAATTAACATTTAGTATAAACAACTCTTTTGTTTTCCAAGATACCTTAACCAAAATAACCACAAGCTATGTGCTTGGCGCAGCTTTATTTATTTTTACCAATTTTAATACAAAGCGGAGAGCTATAGCATTTAGCTGTCATAGTAAAGAACGGTTAGAACTAAACATTTAGATGAACAACTTTTTTTTTTTTCAAAAAATGGTCCTTAAACTATTTTTACACGGTCCAAATCCTGTAAATACGGTGGCTAATCGAAGGTAGTAAACGAATTTCGGTTTCATAGATGGTATTTTTGCAAAGAAATTCACCTTTTTGAAATAAGCCGAGCAGTGACGCGTCTCAAACCCACATTATCGGTCTATGTCTCTAACACTAGCAAGACGATTTTTGATCACGATTTTATTTGATATTATCCTCAGTGGTAGACGGCAATAGTCGAACGGAACGAGGTATGCAATTGACGGTTTACCTTAAATGATTTTTAGCAGTCGTAGACTTGGGCTTTTGATAGAATTATTAATTATTGTATAAGTTAAACATATAATATAAGTTTACATATAATATATATAATTTATTTTTCTTGATTTGAATCAGGCTTAGGGGTGTTGGTTTTGTTAAGTAACAATTGGGGGGCAGTCGAAAGATTAAATATTTTAAACTTTTGACATGCCTAGTCGAAAATTCATCCAAGGGCAATTCGCTTATGTTAACGGGAAATACGAAAATGTTATCAAATCCACTTCCGAGTGGAAACTGAAACAGGCCTGATTATGTAGTTCCAATTCCGGCTAGTCGCGATTTTACAATATATCCCAAATTTTCGAATTAAAAAATGTTATATTGCAAAAAATAGCTCAAATTGCAACATTGAACTATGTTTTCTTTTCGTTTTTTTTTTGGCATAAACTCTAATTAAAACCTATTAAATTGAAATTTGGATTGAATACATTTTTTAAGCTCCCAAGATGACCTACTATTTTATATAGCTGCCATATAACTGATCTGGCCGATTCGCCACAACTTTTTTGTTTATCAAGCTATTGCTTTAAAATTTGGTTTGAATACATTTGCTAAGCTTCTAAGATGACCTACCAAGTTTCAAATGATTTAAAGCACTATTTCATATAGCCGATCCATTAAACATTTTTATTTCTTATTTTCTTTATATTTAATGAAAAAAAAAAAATGATCCAAGATCACATTTTAGTATTCATCTCCATTATTAGTGCTTCAATTTGAAAGTAAAGATACATTTTACAAAATTTTAAATAAGTTTGGTTATATTACTTACTATAGAAGTTACTCAATTTTCTTCTAGTTCAAAGTATTCATCTTCTGAAGCAATAACCTCAAGTTCGTCCAGTTCTTCAAAATATTCGTCGGACCAATTCTGAGTGGAATCTGGATCATCATTTTCACATTGAATTTCCAAATGTGGTGCTTGTAGTAAAGATATAACTTCTGTTGATATGGTTTGCTTTTTGATTGTATTTAGTCGATCTTTTAAATATGTACTGGACAGCAACGGATCAGAACTATCCATGGATCTATTGAAAACGTCTGTAATATTGTCTAATGGAGTACATTTTCTACCGTGGCCTCTTCTATCGCTCTTATATAAATTATTTCGGAACTCTGATGCATGTTCTGCATGTTCCCCAAGGCATCCTACAGGAACTAAACAAGTGTCTATTATTTGGTAGCCATGTACTTAGACTTTGTAAGCAGTGGGCGACATCGGATACCCAGGATATTTTCTCTGATATGCCACAAAAACTTTAGCCCAGAAGTCTTTAAACTTTTCGGCGTTTATTTCGTACTCGCAGGTTATTGTTATTAGAATTGTTTGAAAACTTTGTAAAATATCATAATCAAAACCAAGAACTGATGACAGTAAAGCTGCATTGGAAAAGTCTTTTTTTGTTTTTTTAGTTTAGGCTTGCTGTCCTTGTCATGCCACTTCCTAAGCTCAATTGTATATGAGTTATAAAAAAAAACTCGAAAAAGCGGATCCAATCATGTAAAGGACTGATTCCATATTGAAGAGCGTGTGCCTTCGAGTTTATGTTTTTAATGTTGAGCAATCCTATTGGCTTTGCTCCACAGATTGGGCAAGACTAACAAAAATTGGTGCCTGTCAATATGTTTAGGACCATCTTACTAGTGCCATGTAACCAATATACTCGAAATTCCTTAAATTTTTACAAATATATTTGCATGTTGCGATCCATTGCATCCAAAGATTTAATAAAAGAGAGGTAGTTTCTATAATAATTTCAATCTTCAATGGGCGGCAAAATCTAAAAGATTGCGGAGTCTTATTGAGCCAAACAATTGTTTGCGTTTCATTTGTCAATTTCAATGGGACAATTGTAGTATCAAACAGTGAACTGTCAATTGAAGGACTATCATGGATCTGGAAACTCTGTTTGTATAAACTCTGGCAAGACGAACCATCATATCCATAGCTGAAGAATAACTTGCAATGTACCACGTAGGGAAGTGTTTCTAAGACCTCGTGTTGCAATTTAAAAATACGAGATGATGTAGGATCCAAAAGATTTTGCAGTGATAGAAGTGCCTTATTTTCAAAATATTCTATTCCTTTTGGCCTGAGTTTTAATTTAGAATTAAGTGCGGCCGGATATGCCGTATATATATCACATCTGTGCATTTTTGCATTTCGTTGTATATTTATATACTGACGTAAATCCATTTTCCATTCTCATCCGCAAAAAGCTTTTTTTTATTTCATTAATGCTCTCAGAACTCGCAGCTGCTTTTAAAAAAACAGCCTAGTCTTTTTCGTTTGATTTTTTAGCTGAAACTGTGGCAGCATGTATGAGTAAGGGAGATAAGTTGTTATTCTCCTCTGAAAGTTTCGCGGCTAATTTTCTTTTCAGACGAGGACCAGCGCTTTCGTAATCAAGCTTTTCCATTAGTTGAATAACATTTAAGCAAGTGTTTATTTAAATAACTGACAAAGCCTTTCACTTTTTCCATAATCGACTTCATGGTTTCGTTATCTAATTGTTTTTGTACGATCACTCTCAATATGTGCTGTTGTACGGTGTCTCCTGAGCGATTGTTGTTGCTCCAAATGTCAACCAGCTCAGCACGACTGAACACATATTACACTAGAAAATTTTGATTTTTTCGAAAACGTGTGGACTCGGACAAAAGGGTTTAGTTTCTCATTAATCTGCACACTTTGGTTAATAGTTTCTCGTTTACAACTTTTTGCATCACTTTGCAATGGAAAAGTACTGATCCACAAAACACAACTACACTTGTTAAGCTTGTTTTAAAAATACGTTCGTTCGTTCTAAAATAAGCAAAACACGGTACAAATGGACAAAAACACATAAGAACGACACAAACATTGGTAAACTTTAGTTTTACATACCTATCGTTTTCATATTTATTTATTTAACTTTTTCGTAAACTTTTGCTACAACAAACAATCAAAGTAGCACAATTTTTCGAGCCAATTTCATACAAAACAGGTGGTACATAATCAGCTTTAACAGCTCGCCAGCAGAACAGTGTTGCTCCATATGTTAAAGTATCTTATTTTTTTAACTGTCTAGGGTGTTTAAAAAAAATTTTAAGATACAACAAAAAAATTGACCTACTGCCAAAAAAAAAAAAAACGCTAAAAAAAACCATAGTGCTTTCGTTGCATCCCCTTGTTATTGCCCGTTTTTATGGCGTGAATAGGTTTATACTATATGGCTTCCCGCAATGATGTAATTGGATTAAAAAAATTACGTGGCCGGAAAAAAAAAGGCTGGTAATGGTAGCCGCTAACCCTTTCATTATTAAAGTACCTACGAAGAACGATGAACACCCCTCTAAAACAGTAAGATTCATATGGAGACATTTAACAAAAATAATTGAAAGTTGAATGGCATTGCCAAATTCCGCAAGGGGAAAATTTCAGTTTTTCCTACGCAAGGTGCGAACAATTTTCGACTGTTTGCCTTTCATTTTATATTTTGGACCCTCCACTTTTATCCGACACTATGCCGATGGGTTTGGCATTGGTTTTGAACGTTGAATTTAATTATTTACCGTTTACAGCAATATTGTTAACTATTTTGAGTTGACCTTTGGTCATTCCTTGTCCAAAGGACCAATAATATCTTTGGAATGAGCGTAATATTCAACATCTGGCTCATATTCGAATGCAAGCCGAAGAAACTGTTTTGATGTAAATGCTCTTCGTTCTAATTGTCTTTGTTGATATCGTCAATCTCGGACCTCTTGCGAGAGATTTTGGCTCCTTTCTTCTTGTTGGCATTAATGACTGTACATAGAACAAATAAATAAATTAAGTTACCATAGTGGCACGCAGTTATTATTATATTTGATTACGATATGGCTTTAATTTTCCATTGAAAAAGTGTACGCAAGATAAATCGCAACGGTTACACTGCTTCAGCACTGTATCCATCGATGATTGTTTTTTTACGTGCACACTGCATATTTTAGATGTTCAATTACAGCTTAAATGCTGAATGAGCTGTTCTGCCTCCATCTAATAAATTTGCTGCAATGCCAAAAGATGCAATGGCCAATTTGATTCCATTTTTTATCGTATTCATGAAGTAGCGAAATAAGAAACGTTTTGCCAGTTCCACCTTCTCCTTGTCCTACTCTTTTAAGTTTTAACTTCAAACAAAACTCCTTTTCTTTTAACTTTAAACCTGTTCCATACTGGATGCGTCTTATACCTACCAAATTCGTAACTGCAAACTTACTTTCTACATTCCTTTTTATTTTACCTTCTTTTGTTTTTTTGCGCAACTTCTGCCTCTCATTTTCATACTCTGAAATCTTTACCTGCTTTCCTTTCGCGCAATTTTCTATACTTTCATCAATTTTCCCATTCGTTTTGTCAACTAAAATACCCCTCAAACTTTGAATTTTCTTTATTTTATAATTATTCACCACTAACTCTATTTTCGAAACTACTACTCTTGCTTAAGTTATCCTGATCGATCGATGGTCCTTCAATTGCAAACAGGAACCATTTCGAAAACACTGTTCCTTTCTTCGTGACCATCATATCGACATTTTCCAAGATTGTGGTGCCTAAAAACCTCATGTCTCCGTCTGGGATAACATGAAATTAAATCTACATTTCGATACCGTCAATAATAACCAATGCTTTGATGCTGTCTAAAGTCAGCACATGACTTTCTCCAATCATTGTCAGAATTCTTTGCCTGCCAATCAAATTGCCCACGCCCAAACCTAGCTTTAAGAATACGCGCCGACGTATCAAACACAGTTCTGCTCCTGTATCTACAAGTCCCTTAAACTCGACATTCAAACAATAAATAGACTTCAGCTCAACTGCACGAGCTTGCTCTGGAATTACTTTCTCTACCTGAACCACATTTGCTCTTCCTCTGTCTTGATTTGAAGTTCTACCCTGCACTGCCCTGCTCGGTGTCCTGGTTGATCACACTTAAAACATTTCATTTGTTTTGGACAATTTCTCTTTATATGAGATGGATCTCCACACCTGAAACATTTCCTAACCTCAGCTGTCTTTTCTTTGGCTAACTCATTTCCTGCCTTAGCGCCCTGGAGACTATAACTGTTTTCTGCTTTGTTTTTGGGTATGCCTCGATCTGCCACTTCAACTCTTTCAAATTTCCAGCCTAATACAGCATAGATATATTAGATCTCGCATCTGGGATTTCCTCTACGAAGTACTCAATCAGACTTTCATCACCCAAACGTATCGGCTTAGCTATATTCATTAGTAAAGAAGCACGTCGACCAACCACTTTTTTTCCACAGGAGCTTACAGAACGAATACGGGTAAAGATCAGAATAAACAGATTCATTTTCTCGTTTCACTAGGTATTTGGTACAAAAGGGCACGGAACTATACATTTTCTATACGAACCCCGACCTCAGCGAGCTAGGCCGCGCAACCCCAAAAGAGGGTCGTTACATTATTTTGTGCGATATTAAAGCCATCGGAGTTGCTGGAGTAGTAGTTGCTAAAGGTATTCGGCTCAAAGAACCAATGGGTGGAGGGGTGCGGCTTTAACCTTAAAGGCCACTCGATAAGTAAAAACACGTAGGACTTGTTCGGGGTTTTTGCGGCGTGCGTCTTGTGCGTTTATTGAATTGCATGTAAATTGGAACCAACTACCAGTAACTTAAGCCTAGCTTGGGAGAGCGGATTGAAAGCTCTTTGGACATTTTGAAGCTGCAAGCTGGATTACATTGCCTTTCGAAACTGCGCTTTTTGGCAAGAACAGTTTCAGATAGCTTTAAAAATGAGGGACGGACAGGCGGACGGACAAACGGACATGTCTAGATCGACTTGGCTGTTGTTGCTGATCAAGAATATATAAACTTTATAGAGTCTAGATGACTACTTCAATACGATGCCACTTCTGACTACAATTATATTTTCCTGCAATGATTAAAAAAAAAAATAAAAACAAAGCTAAAAATATAAATTAATTGTGATCTAGAGATCTGACAACCTATACTATGTCTTACCTATCTTACCCCATTTTCCTTGAATGTGTCCGCCATTTTGGTATTTTAAGAAATCAATCAATCTAAGAAGATCTTTAATTTTAAATTTACAGTTACAGTTCATTATTTGCATGGTATTATAATTTTAGTCAGAAGTTTGCAACGCAGTGTTGGAGTCATCTCCGACCGTATAAAGTATATATATTCTTGATCAGCATCAACAGACGAGCCGATCTAGCCATGTCCGTCTGTCCGTTCCTACGCAAACTAGTCCCTCAGTTTTGAAGCTATCAGAATGAAACTTTTTAAATAGTTTTCTATATACTCTCAATCGTACATAAGTCAGAACGAGCCGGATCGGACGACTATGTCATATAGCTGTCATACACACAATCCGTAAATTTGGTGAAAAAAAATTATAACCTCACTGTTTTTTAACATATCTTGATCAACTCTCGTTTATGAGCTTTATATATTGTTTTAGAATTTTGGATTGAATTTTTTAAAAATTGGACTAATATATTATATAGCTGCCATGGGAACGGTCGGGAAATTTTTAGAAAAAAATTATAACTTTGTCAGTTTTCAACATAATTTCTCCTACTTTGATATACGAGCATTAAATTTCATGAAAATCAGACGACTATATCTTATCGGTGCCATACAAACGATCGGAAAATATGGAGGAAAATTATAAAGTAAAAATTTACAAAATTGTAAAACAGTAAAAAGGACAAGAACAAGGTGCTTCAAATATAATGCAGCTTACGAGCAGTGCGCTTTCTCGGCTAAGACATTTTCGGAATGCAACATTTATATCCCACCAACAGTGGCGCACATCTGTACCGCAGTTCCCGTCCAGGACCATTAATTCGTTTCTCTCTTACATCCTGTCCCAACGAGACTGCCCAACATATGTAGCTCTGTTAGGCATTATTTTCATAATACCACAAGAAAATAGGATTGTGAAGGAAAGAACAAAATGCAAAGAGTAAAATTTGCTCGACATATATAGGTTTTAATTTCTAACTTAATTCGTAATGCTATGTAATACATAAATTTACATTAATTTTTATTCCTATCAAAAACAAAAAACAAAGTTAACTTCGGCGCGCCGAAGTTTGTATACTCTCGCTGATTAAAATGACTTTTACAAAAATGACAATTATGAAGATATGTTGAAAGACGGCGAAGTAAAAATTTTTTCAATAAATTTCCCGATAGTTCCTATGGTTGCCATATAATAAAGTCGTCTGATCCGACCCTTCGTTTGCGTAGAAACGGGCGGACGAACATGATCAGATCGATTCGGCTGTTGACTTTTCTGTATGATTATTGTCCAAAATTCAAGTCCGATTGAGCCGACATTACGGCAGCTTTTGATTCCAATTCCGAACAACGTTTTGCGAATTCCGAAATCCAAAAGTGTATGTTTAAATAAATGCCAAAAGTCATAGTGAACATTCCTATTCCGGTTATCAATTTAATTCATATAAATTATAAATGTTCAAAATTTGCATAATGTATACACGGTTATTTACAAAAAAAAAAAAAATACAAAATTATTCAGTTAACTCGATCATTTTCATAAATAGCAGTAAAATTAAATTAAAATTCTTTAAGTATTCTTAAACGCAAAAGCCCAAGTGCGACATTTATAAATAATTCGAAAAATGCATATACGTAGTATTACAATACAGATTTTCCAAAAATGTCCCCAATATGACTCCATCCTTTTAAAATATATTTATTTTGACCTCTGAACGCCTAAGTCAATTCAAAACCAAATTCTGAAATACAGCGGCACCACACTTGCAGATTGCAATTGGATCATTTAGGCCTCGCATCCCGTTATGCGAAGTAAGCTTGTAAGAGAGGTTGAATTTTTCACCCGCACACACTATGAGGTGAAGCTTACGCTGATCATTGTAATGGTATACTCATTTCCTTTTCAGATTTGGGTAGTGGACCGGTCGAATCCACAATTAACCTGTCAAAAGCAATTTGTGGCGTTTCGGTTATAGTCACCGGGGTTTATTTTTTTATATCTACCGGTTTGCATCTTAAGCCTTTGGAAAAAACTGACCGAAGTCAGGGATTCCATTAGTTTAAAATTCGCTAACGTCATATATTTTGGGGCTTATTGTAGAGATTGCTTAGGCAAATCAATTTGTTTCTTTCCTTCCTGTGATATTTTGTACCTTTTTAATGGTTATTCTTGATAATGCATCAGCTACACAATTTACCTTACCCTTCAGATATTTGACTGCACAGTTATGTTCCTCAACCTAAATTCTCATTCGCGTTACCTTTGAGCTTGGGTTTATCATAGAGAACAGGTAGGTAAGTGGTCTGTGATCTGTTTTGACAGTGAAGTGTCTACCATAAATATATGGTCTGGAATAAGTTATTGCCCAATGAGTTGCTGCCAATTTTTGTTTTGTTGTACTTTTATTACTTTCTCCCTTAGTAAACGATCATAATTCATATGCAACTGGAAATAAGAGTCTATTCTTGCGTTGAGTTAACATCGCCCGCATGCTTTTTTACTTGCATTCGTAATTATGGAAAATTCTTTGCTGAAGTCTGGGTATTGTAATAAATTTGGTTTTATTAGTGGCGATTTGAAATATTCAAAGTCATTCTAAAAGCTGTCTATTCGAATACATCTACATAATTTAAGTCAGAAGTTATTTTCGACCCTATAAAGTACAAACTGTTGATCAGCATCACCAACCGAGTCGGAACGGGCCGAATCGGCCAAATATATCATATAGCTGAAAATTTGAAGAAAAAAATTATAACTTCACCATTTTTAACATATCTTGATCTACTCTCGGCTTTAAGCTTTAAATACTATTTCAAATTTTCGGATTTAAATTAATAAAAATCGGAAAAATGTATAATATAGCTGACATAGAAACGATCGGAAAATTTTTAAGAAAAAAAATTATAGCTTTGTCAGTTTTCAATTTATTTTCATCATCTACTTTGAGATACAAGCAGTCTATATTATTTTAAAATTTTATTTCTAATTTGACAAAAAGCCGACGATTACATCATATAGCTTCCATGGGATCGATCGGTAAATGTGGAGGAAACATAAATTCCAAAAATTTTTAAAGTTTGCTTTTATATACTCTGATATACTCATATATTCATATTTGGCTTAAGGTTTCTGGCTGACCATCGCATTGGTTGTCCTTTTGTTGAGCACCTGAAATCCGTCCACAAACGTAGTGAAATGCTCTCTCTCACGCGAAAGCCCTTCTTAAAGAAGGCATCCACATTTGCTGACACGTCTTGTTCCCGAAAACGACCATCGCAACTTTTCTATTCATTATACATAGATGCAGTATCCATCTTTGAGATAATATACATCTGTGGTGGCAATGGGCATTCCTCATGCCGCAATACAATTCGATCGCCGTTGTATGCCTTCTTGATCTTCTCGTTCTCGGCTATACCGGCGATAATGGTTATTTTCAGGAAACTCACTCATTTTGTTAAATATTAAATTTATTTTTATTTTACAAGTCAGATTTTAAATAAACAAAGCAAATTCACATGCTAGCAGTGGGATTAACTGACATTTCTAGATTCAAATATGTACCAGTGGAATGAGAACATAAGGCCCTATTTAAATCCATTATACGTTTTGCTTCATAACAACTAGCTTTGATCGATTTCTATCTGATAATCGGACTATTGAGCAAGTTTCACCAACAAATCTTGAAAAAAAAATCTCAGCAACTGACAGATGAAGCAAGGCTGCCTTGAGGCACTTCTCTAGCTATGGACTAAAAATGAGGAAGGATTTCGGAAGAACTATCGAGTGATGGCCTCTTTTCAGAATCCCATGAATGCGTTTTTTGAAAACCGTAAAAATTATCGAATAGCGGTATTCCGCAGAGAATCCCAAAGAGCACAAGATAATTCCAATTGGCTTCTCTAAAGAAATACAAAGATGAAATGGAGAATCTTGCTTGCGAAGATTTGGAAGCCGTTAAACAAATGGGGTCCCAAGTTTTGCAGCTCCCCAAAAGTTCGTGGTGATATCGCGGCCAAACCCATGGCCTTCATCATGGTTACTATATGCTGTTCCATTGCTGATAATATCAGGCTTTTGTAGTTGTTCGAATTGCTCACTTTCCTCAATTTTTTTACTTTCAAATATATACTGACAACTAGCTGTCAAACAAACCCAACAACACAACTTTAACCAGTAAAAGCACACATTTTGCGTTTACTTATAAGCGATAGGTATTGCACAATAGTGTAAAAAGAATGCAATATAGAATGCTTGTATCCCAAAGAAGACGAATGGACATGGCTAGATCAACTCGGCTGTTTATGCTGATCAAGAATACATATACTTTATAGGGTCGGAAATGCCTTTCACTGCGTTGCAAGCTTCTTCTACAAAAACTGGTTGAACTGAATGATTAAAAACATCGTTTCATTGCGTTATTTAATTGTGTGCAGTGCATTTAATTTCGTGTTGTTGCTTATACTTTATTTCTTCCCATTAGATTCGCAGCTGTCTTTGTTTTTTTATTGTCTCTCCACTCCACTCTGCGAACCCAATACATTCGCAGTTGTATTGGTGTGGCCTTTTTTTCATATCTTTGTCCCCGCGAGCCCCTCACATTGTCGTTGCTGATAAGGCAACAGCTTGCTTCCAACGAGCTCTCACCCATCGTTGTCAAAGCGGCGGCTCTGCCCCGGCGACCCCCTGCCATACTTATTGCCTCCATGGCAAGACTGGTTGAATATGCATTCATTCACTAGGGTGGTTTAGCATACGCAGCTCAATATGTGAAATCCGTTCCTACAGTTTAGGAATAACAAACAATTCACCAGCGACTCAGAGTCCGAGACCGAGGAGCCGGCAAACTCTAGCAAAAAAAGAAATACCTTTGACGCGGAAAAAATAAAGTCTGTCATACAGACTGCCATTGCCAATGTCCTACAAGAATCATTCGCAGACAGCGAAAATGAATTACGCCAAACCATACACGAACTGTTCAGCCAGGTGGCGGCGGTATAAATTGTACCCGCCTAAACTGAAGCCCCTCAAATTAAGGTCTATCCCTCATTGACATTGCTGACCAACGCTTTAACCGGCACGACCATAGATCGGGTTAAAATGCACAGAGGAAAAACATTTTCAGTTTCATAGTTGTTTGTCTTTCACTTTATCAAAATCAAATATGAAATTTCGTTCAAAACTTTTTGTCGGGCTTATGCACACATACTAAAAAACACAATTACACCTATGTATTGTGTACACAATAAATGAAAGCTGAAATTAGAACAAACACTTGTATCGCGCTGTCTCTTTTTAACCCAACAAGAATAGTAAATGCCCTCTCTCTCTCTCTTTGTGCGACGAATTAATTTTAGAACTTAAGCGCAGCGTCACAGAAGTGCTTTTTTCGGCAAAGTCGAAAGACATGCCGTCTGCGCTCGCTTTGACTCAAGAGGTGGAGTCTACACCTTCGCGACTTCGATTGCAAGGAGCCAAGATAGAGATAGATCTGACAAGGCATATGCCGACGCAGCCTCCAGTGCAGCGGAGGTCGACGATGATGCCTATTACGAGTACGACTCGGGGAAAATCCCTGCTACCCGTCAGCAATCGAAGAGTAGCGGGGATTGACAAGGACTTCTAGTTAACACGGGCGCGGCAAAAATGAAGCTCTTCCTTAAAATACGTCAGTGGAAGCCACCATCAGGACGATTAATGAGGAGCCCATTTATGAAAAATTATACCCATGTCCTTATGGGAGCAGCTGACTTCGTTAACGGCGAGATTTAAGAGCTGCTTAAAAATGGCATCATCCTAAAGTCAAAGGTCCCCCCAACGATAACCCGATATGTAGAAAGTACTCCGTATATACATATGTATATAACGGAATCATATTTTCAGAAGATGAAAATGACTATGTAAAACCTGTAGATTGGGTTCTTAAGCGCCGGTACGATGCAAGCATGAGGATTTCGGCGCAATAATCTGGGGGTTCCTCGTCACCAATAACGGTGCAGCGACAGGTTCAGAAAAGGTCATGTTAAAAAGTTTCCAGAACATAACAATGTCTTTGAGGTGTGATTATCGCTAGGTCTGGCCAGCTAACATATTATAGATGCTTTATCAAAGACTTTCCATCTATAGAGAGACCCATTTTGTTCATACTGAAAGGGGAAAATGAAAGTGTTAGTAGGGACAGATCTTGGAACATTCAGGTACAATTCACCAAAGCATAGCAACAAGCCGTCGAGAGACTACGTAACATCCTAGCATCTGAGGATGTCATCCTCAGGGTCACCTAATATATTTAAGGCCTAGAAGAGAAAAGAAATCCTTATCGCCAAGCAGAGCTTCAGGCCGTTGCTAAATGCAAAACGTGCACCATATTACACATTTATATTTTCATAACGAACAAGAAGAATTTCCTCACATGCGATGACCATTTTTTAAAATTCGCTGTAGTTCAGCCAATTCCGACTGGAATCATAGAGGATTTCTCTTCTGCAACTTTTGAAATTCTTTCATCACTTAACACACGATCGTTAGCATCGGCAGTGTCCAGTGGACAAGTGGAGCGCTTTCACAGCACGCTGGTTGAACTTCCTAGGTGCCTAAAAAGCGATAAAGGCATACATACGGTATAATTAATCTAGCTATAACAAATCTATCCATTCAGTTATAAAAAAACACCGACTGATATATATATTTCATAGGCTGGTTTTATCTATATATATAAAAGAAAGTCGTGTTAGTTACACCACTTATAACTCAAGAACGGCAGAACAGATTTGGCTGAAAATTGGTAGGGAGGTAGCTTAGAGCCAGGAGACGGACATAGGATACTTTTTATCCCGTTCGACAGCGTTCCTCTGTGACTTGACATGAAACGTCAGTCACTATAAAACGTGACGCATAACTCAAAAACGCCTGGACCAATTTGGCCAAATCTTTTTTTAAAATGTTCGTTGAAGTTCAAGGATGGTTTTTACGGCGAGAAAAGTTATAATTATTGCTGGAAAAACCCTAAAAATAGCCCTTATCCCTTTCTTTTTTCCCATTTACCTTAGTGTGAGAGAGGGAGAAAGATATAGATTTTTATTACAATCAAAATATCTGACTATCTCCCTCTCTCTTTCAGAGTTAAATGGAGCACAGAATACATAGTAGAGGTGGAGAACTATCGATGGCTTTATCGACACTATCGATGGTTGGCCACTATCGACTCGCCATCGATCGCAGCCCTGCACGATCGATAGTTTTCCACAACGCTTTACACATCACAATCACAAGTCACAAATTTTATTGAATGCAAAAATAATAAGCTTATAGCGTGGAAAAGTTTCTAACAATTGTGAAATAAGCTTAAGTATTTTCTATATTATCTAATTAATCTTTATTTTTTCCAAAATAGCTTAACTGTTTTGTGTTCTTTAATGTTTTTTAAGTTGTATAACGACAATAAGCTACGAATGAATTTTAAAGATTCCCCCATATAATAAAGTTTTGTTAAAATTTCATTTTATAGCTTTTTTTACATTTAAAAGTTAAAGCATCACAGCATCGATAGCACTATAAACACTACCGATGGTTTGAGAAAAACAATCGCTCGCTATCGATGGCGCCGACTATCGATAGTTCTCCACCTCTAATACATAGTTCTTTCTTTTGTATTAGTTTCGGCACGCGAAGTAAAATGCATCAGTTTCCTCGCTCGACTTCCGCGGATGAGATTAATGCATGTTTAAAAAAATCATTCTTATGGCAAAGTGTTGAAACACTTCGATTGACCATAAACATGCGGGTACAGTTGCAAAATGATCCATCAGCACAAATATATTTCGAGCAATTACTAGATATTGGGAACGGTGAAATAGAACTGCAACCAAATACGAAATGCATCAAACTGCCAGAAAATTGTTGTACTGTTCTTCAAGATAAAAATGAATTGATTCAGAGTATTTTTCCGTATATACAGAGTAATTACTTAAATCATAACTGGCTGTCATCGGTCGATTTTGGCAGCCAAAAATGTGGATGTTGACGAAATTAACTTCCAG